>JAWPHD010006970.1:0-136246 GCA_037043455.1 Cyrtodaria siliqua
ATTACAATGGAACGGACGGATAAACACGGTGTGTGTGTGTGTGTGATTTTAAATTGAATTGAATTGGGGTTTTACGGCGCACCAACATAAGAAAGGGTTATATGGCGCTAAACAGGGATGAACATATCAGGCTCATCTAGATAAAATATTTAGAATGGGCCTAGAACCTTCTAAACTGCAGAACTGCAGAGTTGCTGCAAATTCTATTGTAGACACTCCATTTACGATGGAGCCACGTTTCCACATTTGCATATGCGGTGTCATGAAGAAAACCTTGAATGAGCATGGTAAAAACATGAAGTGGGATTGGTGGGGGGGGTGTATGTGTATTCTACCCAGGCAATCACACGGGGATGTGTGCGATTTTGACAGTTTAAAGTGTGGGCTAAAGCTTGGTTGTGGTGGGGGGGGGGGGGGGGGGGGGGGGGGGGAGGGGTGGTGTATGTGTAGAGTGTGGGCTAAAGCCTGGTTGTGGGGGGGTGTATGTGTATTCTACCCAGGCAATCACACGGGGATGTGTGCGATTTTGACAGTTTAGAGTGTGGGCTAAAGCCTGGTTGTCGGACACGCTTAGGGTATGGGTAGAGGTGGAGATGGCGGTCAGTTTACTCACTTTTCTTATATTCCTCCCTTTTCACAGACCTGAAATACGCACAGAGGTCGTAAAACACTCCGTATAATGGCTTGATTTATGACACCTATATATTACTAGTATTTTATATATCTATCATTACCGCAAATGGACGTTAAAATGACACTCGTTACGGTAATGAAGAATAATGACCGTAAATGCATCTGAACTTGAATCAAACCATCATTGCAGGGACGTAAAATGCGCATTCACATGAGAATAAAAATGACTTCATATGACATTTTCTGTTTATGACATGTTTGTTTGTACTCAGAGCGGCATTGTGGGTTGGCAAATCAAAGATGCGGAATACTTGAAACCGTCCGGGAATTATATGATCTTATATGTACATTCGACCCTAATGGACATCTCACAGTAGTATTTTAATCAAAAAAATGTTCCGACTGACGGGCAAGATTAAATGTATTGACATTAAAGGCGACTTCTGAGCAAAAAAATCTAATAAGCATGCGCAATCGGGAGAATAAATTATTCTTTCTTGTATTATGCGATTTAAGTGTAGACACAATTTTGTTATCATATCACTGATAGCCCGACAGAACAGAGTATGTGTATTTTAAATTGACATCATGGACATTAAAATAAATCAGCTTCAAATGTCAGTAACAACCACAGTCTAGACCAACTAAATGTATACGTGTGGTTTCTAGTATATGTTAAACAAATGTAGGGCAGGCAGGTAGGGGAAATATTTAATTTTTTAAAAATATTTTATTTTATAAGTTGTCCTTTTTTTACTCAGTACTTTTAAAACCTAATAACTGACATTAAATATATATGTGTTGATATCAGGCACAGAACATATGTGCCGATTAAAGGAATAGTTTGTTTCACGGGTTCTTAAAATACATGTAATTGAACATGCGTAAAATTAATTATGACTTGGCAGGTCTTAATTCGACGTTCATGTTTTGGTGTGTGGCCTGGCTGGTTAAAGCCGTATCTCAAAATAAGTAAGTAATATTATAATACCTTGTCGTCAGTAGGCTTAGAAACGGTGTACATATATTGTATTGTCTGTTGTTAATGGAATAGCTACTTTAAAAAGGGGTCGGGTGGGAAACCGGAACTACACGTATAATTGTATTTGGCCTTAACATGAATATCGATAGCATAACGTTGCCTACCAAATAAAAAAGTTATGGCAATACATTACATTCCAGAGGAAAAAGCATTAAAATAAATGCAAGTGTACAAGAGAGATAGGTCTGTCTTTACCCCAGCTAGAGTTCTTGTGCTCTGCATTGTCCTCTATCTGTTGTCAAGTTTCATTCCAGTACCATCAAGAAGGTTTCAAGTTTCGCTCCGGACAAAAACAAATACAAGTATAAAGTTACAAAGTTGCAAAGAACAATCAGTCATTCGAAGGAAGATTGAAGTATGGTTCTTGCGCTCTGGACTTGGTCTCACTGCCCTCTGGACTTGGTCTCACTGCCCTCTGGACTTGGTCTCACTGCCCTCTTTCACTGTGTGAAGTGAAGTGTCACAACAATAACATCAGTGGTTTTAAAGTAATACTCCGGAAAAGAATTGCAATGTAAAACATTACCATTACAAAGAGCACTAACTCTAATTCGAATAAAAGATAGAAGTATGGTTATTGCGGTCTGAATTTTCAGCATCGCCCTCTATCATTGTGTCAAGATTAATTTCAGCCCCATTCGTAGTTTTCAATTACGCTTCGGACAAGCATTATAAGTATACAATTACAAAAGGGCAATAAGCTATGGTACTTGCAATGTATGCTCTGCATTTGTCTCATTTCCCTCTTTCATTGTGTCAAGCTTCATTCCAGTTTCATTAGTAGTTTTCAAGTTATGCTCCGCACAAGAAGTATAAACTTACAAAGGGTTAATAATCTAGTTTGAATGGAGATAGAGTTACGGTTCTTGAGCTCTGCACTTTCTCTAACTGATCTCTATCAGTGTGTGAAGTTTGTTTCAGTCTCTTAAGTTTTCAATTTGTGCTCCAGACAAGAAAAAACAGGACGCACAGACGGAAGGACGTACGGGCGGGCACACATACATCGGCGGTTATAATCTACCCCGAATGTCTTCGGAGAGCATACACATTTTCCATTTCTCCTATTTGTCCGCGTCTTATTTCAGTGCATGCCCATCCACTGTTTCGTTTGTTTCATTGTTTCATTACATATGTTTTAGGAAGGCACTTTTAATATCATAAATTTGCGTTATGTAAATTAAACATGTGTCCTGTCCTGATAATGGAAAAATCTGCATAAAAAAAATATGGTAGCAACTTTTTAACGCTGATGTAATTGGTTTCAAATGTAGGGTAAACAAGAAATCAATAAAACCCATCATTTCGATACTCGACGAATACATAACATTTTTATGATATACAATTACCGAATGTTTATTTCTTTTTAAGTAGATCACCTCCTCTTACAATAATTTACTGCTTTTCGCTAAGCTCTGCAAAGGTCATTTAAAGAAGAAAAAAAAACACTTTTCATGTTCATTACGTTCGAGTTGGCATACATATAAAGGCTTCGTCACAAGTCAGATTTATTTTCAATTAATATTACATTAAGTATACCACCATCAAAGGCGGATCCAGCAGGGCCCCGCACTCAAACCCGGCTAGCTTAGCTATAAGCTTCGATTTAAATACCGAAATACCGAGTTTTATAATTCGAAGCGGTGCCTTGGATGTAGACTAAAATATTGTGAAATGCACCAAATGCACAATAATTCTCCAAATGCCATGTATGAACTAAGTACCACCACCCCAACACCAACTTCTCCTCCTCCACCCCTCATAAACTAAAATCCTGGATCCGCATCTGATCATGACTGCTACAAAACGGAACAAGCATATTATTGTCAGATCTATAATTATCATGACCACACAATGTACCTTTTTCTGTTTTTATATCCTCAATGCAGCTTTACTGTTGTTTAGGGCGCCTTCTGCCAAAGTGTTGTTTAACTTTTCGGACACAATTTAAATAGAACCTAAATATGTTATATATATATATATGTGAAACAGCCATCTTATGTGGTAATTAACTTTTTTAACTTACTTTTGGATATCGGTAGAGAAATAACAAATGCACAAGCGAAATTTGGTTTTAATAGGGCATTTCTAATGCAAAATAATTTTCTCCCAGTACTACAGTCTACAACATTACCTGTCCCCCCAGTTACCAATGACAAACCAGAGCATCTAGCCCCCAGTTACCAATGACAACACAGAGCATCTAGACGATGCTTATTTAAGGGATAATGTGTGGGGCTGAATCAGGAGTTTACATGTGAAAATCCCTATCAAAAAGTAGTTTGATAAACTATTTATTTCTCCATAATCCGATTTTCGAAACTTTTTTTATTGTTAATAAAAACTCCAGTTGCAATAGTTAAGTATTGTCAAAAGGGTTTGTGTAAATTTCTACAGAGGTCATGTTAAAGAAACTAACCCGCCAAATAAAGGCAAATAATACACTACAAACCGTTTATCAAAACTCTATCCTGGCATGTGTTCAGGTCTTATAAAAATGTATATGTTACAATTAAAAGCATAGTATATTTACGGGTTCTTGCAATACCCGCGTTTGAATATGCGTAAAATGAATTATGAGTTGGTAACTCTTAATTCAACGCTTCAGTTCTGGGGTTTGGCCTGGCTGGATAAAGCCGTTTATAATGTGTCTGGATTCTCAAAATATATAGGTTATATAATTATATACCTCGTCGTCAGGAGGTATAGAAACGGTGTACATACACGTATGTTGTAATTTCGGCTGTTGTTGGCGAGATAGCTACTTTAAACCTGAAGCTAGTATATGGATGCTCCAACAGTAGCTAATATAACAAAAGTTGAATGATTTTTTTTTATATAAAATTCTGTTTCGCGCATTTTTTTTCGTTTTGTTTAATTTGTGTCCATGATTAACTATTGTCCTTTAACATAGTTTTGTCTAAGACAAGCACTGGACGTGGTGAAGTGTGTTGTTTAAAATAAGTGCTGTATGCTTTATTTTTTATCTTATTCAATAAGAAGTAATAATATAGATTTACAGCTTTGTATAACCTGCGAAAAGAGACACGTTAGGTATGTCTTTGCGCGTTTTAAAGGAAGCAAAGGGGAAGAGATTGGTAACATTTATATATTTGAAGAACTTAATATACTGTCATCTAGATTAAATCACAGCCTGCGCAACAATGAAAAACGTAAGTGCCAAAAACAGTAAATTGTCAAAATCGTTCATCTCGACCATGTTGCACGGATATGCAATATTGTCGGGGCGTATATATATTTGCTAGCACTGTCGGTAACCTGGCAGTTAATCCCCGCATTAGCCCGGGTTGTCAACGCCCGATTACCGACCGTCCTCACCCCACGACCCGACAATGCAGTTTTGTGATTAAGTGGGATGATTCGTTCAAATATTAAATTGGTTAAACAAATTTGCAGTTATAATTAGCAGTATGATAACAAACACATCTTCATTTAAATCAGCAGTATGCAGTACTTAAATTCTTGCACCACCGTCATTTGTTATTACGTCTAGGGGACCGTTGTAACTTTTTCTTCTTTTGAATTGTCTTTTATGTCATTTGAGCACATGTTAGGCCATATATGACAGTCAATTTTTGTTTGTGGTTGAGGCAGGCAACCCCCATATATCCTGGGTAGAACCAGTACTGTATACCTCCCGCTATCCGTAAGAATCGACACTTTCTCACTTGGCAAGTCACGCTCCCCGTGGGTTTCGAACCGCAGCTTTGTAACTATGACGACAACCACTGACGAGTCAAACATCCAGAAAGGCATTTACAGGGGGACTGTTTAGCATATCAAGATTAAATAACGTGCACTATTATAGAATTGCATAAACAGGACACATACCATAAGCAAGGTGACAGTCGCCAAAGAAGACTAAAGCAGCCAAGCTTAAGACTCCAAAGAAGCCGAAGACGCACGAAATTAGGTCCTGAAATTGGTTTTCAAGTGAATAACATCAGAAGGCTGGTTTGAGACTGTTTGTTTAAACTCAGACACCTCAAGCGGTCACAGAACAAATCTTTTGAGTCGTCTTTTAATTTTGCCTTCAGCATCAGTGATTGAGCAGAATTATGGTGTAAAATACAGGAACAATTATACACCCTCCTAGTGATAATTGGCAGTATGTGGACGGCATGCATAAACATTGCGGTTAGTGTTTCGGCCGGTGATTCGGCTTTGGTTTTGATGCGGTGGCTGGAATTTTGTCTTAAATGGCTATATATATATAGTATATAATTGTATTAAAGATGGAAATATGTTTGTTTGTTGGCTGATTTATGTTTGAAGAAAATTCACATTTTTAAAATTCTTAAACATTCAGATCACAGTACTCTCAAAACTAAGTGCTCTTTGATCGTTAGACTCGATTGAATTATGTAGAGTACTGGTTTTGCTAGAAGGTTTTGCTACAACTTCTAGCAAAACATAGTAATCTACATAATTTGAGAGTATGCCACGTTTATTACAAAATATCTAAATGATTCTCGTACCTCTCGAGCCTTGACCACTGCTACGCACTGCCGCGACGTCGTCCCCACGAACGTCTCGCCAAGCCTCCGCCAGTACATATCGCAGTCGCTACGCGTTGTGACGTCAGTCCTGCTTAAATATTTCACAGCACTTGGGTTTTTACTAAGTTTCTCCCCAAGTGATTTGTTCAATACAGTATATACCCGTAGTTTCAAAGTTCTAGACGATTCGTCCACGGAAAAACTGTACAGCCACTGTCGATGGGGTGAGTTCTTCCCGTAAAGCGTTTGTTCGACGTAAACGTTGAAGCAATCGGGTAGAAACGTAACGTCAACCGGTCGGTAGACGGCATGCATAGACATTGCGGTAAATGCTTCGGCCGGTGATTCGGCACTGGTGCCGAGGCGGTGGCTGAAGCTTTGCCTTAAATGCCGGGAAGTTCTTGGATTGTTGCTATAGATACCAGGTAACATCTGAGACAGCGTATTTAAGTCCTGTTTTAAATCAATACCAAGACTAATTCCACAAAACAATAGCAACTGCAGAACACACGCTATGCACATTTTCTCCATGTTCTACACGCATTCAAGAATTAACACAAATTATGAAAACAATATAACTGAATAACTAAACACGGCTGATTCAATGACTAACAGTATAGTGGTGCAAAATGTATAATTCAGTTCGACGATTTCTTTAAAAAGATCGTCTGCTATAATAATAAATTACGTTATCTTGCTTGACAAGTGTCTTTGCATTAGTCACCAAGCATCGCGAAATAAAACAGTAAGCAAATTAAACAATATTAAACACTCTTTACAATACATAAGACCGTACAATCCTCTGAAATAAAATTAATGTAGGTTGCACGACACGACACTGTTCACTACTTGGATGTTAGCTAAGCTATGCCACCAATAACACTATCCATCATAGCGGGAATAGAGACGTATTTATACGTAAATGTCCGTGTGAACCTGCTTATGTACCACAATCTAGTGCTTTCTGATTTGATAGGCTTAACATGTTTTGGATTTGTTCATTCATTTTAAGGCTGTCTGTCAACGGAAACGGCAAGTTCGCGGATACCGAAGTGTTTCCAAATAAAACAATAATTCTCAATTGATCTTAAACCACAATACTCGTTTAAGGACCAGATAAAAAACGCAAACATGGATTAGGACTAAAATTCTTCCTTAAGTAATGTTGCGAAAAAAAGCATCGATTTAAATAACTGTTTACAGTTAAATCGCACCTGCGATCAATTTCATTGCAATACTTACGTTTACTAGATTTAAGAAAAGACACATTCAGCGCGTTTCATGGGAAATTAGCTAGCCCGTGAAGTATTGAAATGGATTAAAGAGACTGTTCGAATCGAAGATAAATAAAATAAAATGTATGTTCATTCATTGGAAAGTTTAAAATTTGCAAGATCAAACATTTTGACGTGTATTTAAAAGAACATATGACTATATTTTACGTTATCGTTTATGCTTAGAGGGTGAATTATATATACTGTATGCAATGAATGACATGGGATGGAGTCCATATATAATAACAATAAGCTACACCTGTTAATGGTGATATCTCCTCAATCATCTTGTAACGATCATGTTTGGTTATTTAAAAGGACATCGTTCATAATGTTGTGAAACTGTCAGATAGTATCTTTTCCTCCATAGTAGTTTATTATGTGTTTGTTTGTTTGAATGGTGTTTACGTCATTTTAAGCACATTCTAGGCCATATATTTTGTGGTTGTATGTATAAGAAGCGTATTAATAAGTTTTACTGGATCACTGATGAACATTATTTCGACTCTATGCTTACACTTTGTGAGCAATGAAAACAGTCAATCAATGAAAACAGCTGTACCCTTGACCTGTTTAGTAAAGAACTTTCTTACATGTCTTGTGACCCCACCTTTTCTGGTGATTTTTCAAGTGGAAAATTAGTTTTCTATATGAACATTACACTGCTGCATTATGCATACTTGGGTTGAATTTGCAGCAAATCATTAATATGTGACACTTTGACATTGGTGTCTATGGGGAAAATAATTAGTGGTATAATACCTTGTGGCTATGCAATAGAATTTCCCCTTCTCCCGAACAGCCACCCCACCCACCCATACTCACAAGTAGTAGAAGCAGTTTCGCCGTAGCAGGTTTCCTCAGGTAAAACAACTATGAAAAGCTAGCTATATAGTCACACTTGCCTCACAAATGTTCTAGTTGCGCTTATCATGTTTTATGTATAAATAAGATTATTTATATTTGAAGAGCTGGGTCACGCTGACATAATTATGCATGTACCTAATGAAACTGTAAGACGACAAGTATATGATGTGCAGTGGTGCATTCTGAGGGAGTTTTATGTAAAATAATGCAGTTTACATTCCCACAATCAAAAACATAATATTGTTCAATAGATGTCAATGTTTTTATTGAACTTCAGCCGCTTAACTTTGCAAAGGCGGATCCACGGAAGAGGGACCCGGACCCATCTTAAATCCAATTTTTGCTGGATTGTAAGGAGCACCCACGGAAACCGCTAACCAGCAGCTCAAGATTTCACGCCCACTCCATTGGATTCGCACTCGGATAGCATTAGAATACTATACATTGAAAGACCTGCAATTTGAGTTTCTTTAGTGGTTAGAAATGATTTTACTTTAGACCAAAAAAAAGAAACACCCGAGTTTCCGGTGGCCCGACCGATCCTATTTTTAAGTGGCCGATCCTAAAACCCTTTATGCAAAAATTAAAAAAAATAATAATAATAATAATAAAAACAAATCTATTTGTTCTGAACAATGATTTATCACATAGCTTCATAGCTTACATCGTAGAAGTGAAACATAACACCATTCTATATTGTTTGTAATCCATTGGTCACTGGTGGTATAACTATGTAAATTATTACCAAACTACATATGAAGCAAAAGTGGAAAATATTTAGGTAAGCCATATATGATTTGCCTGGAATGACATACGATACATTCAGAGTTTAGCGTTTTTCTTTTCACGTACACACAATGCGATGCTAATTAACTATTAAACTAATTAGTAAAAATGCATGTTAAACAAAGGTCTTCTGGTTTAAAGTGTCCTATTATTTGTAACAGGAATGCGTAATTTAACTGGGGCGATCTTATATCAAGGTAAACTGACATCACAGAGAAACGTTCAGTTGTATCATCAACTTGTATGGGGTTTATGAGATAAATACATGTAGCATCTCACAATATCTTGCTCAATTTGTTTTTTATATCTACCGACCTACCCTATTTGTTTAGAGCATGCAATAGGAAACACACCTATGTTGTTTTCTTGCCTGTTGGGTAACCTCATAAGATTTGTTCCAGGGAACATGATTGAATGTAAAGCATAAAACTCTACAAGATATACATAGGTATAGTTTTGCACGTTTAATGGTCAAACATATCTTGTTGGAATGTGTAGACTTTGATCCTATGCGGCAAAGGTACTATACAGTTAATACTATGAAAGAATTATTTAATAATATAGATTTTAGTCCTGTTTTCGATTTTCTGAAAGGAATAAGGCTTTATAAACCATTATACATGTAACATGTTCTTATATATATTTACTGGTTTACACACCCGTTGACGGGCATTTTTTGGTTTACATATACACATAGTTTGTATTACTACCATATCATCCCTTAGTTGTAAAGAGTTTTATCTTTACACATTTACATTAATTTGTAAATAGTTTTATCTTTATACATTTACATTAATTTGTAAATAGTGTTATCTTTATAGATTTACATTAATTTGTAAATAGTTTTATCATTTACATTAATTTGTAAATAGTTTTATCTTTATACATTTACATTATTTGTAAATAGTTTTATCTTTATACATTTACATTAATTTTTAATTACTACTGCATCTCTTCACCTATTTATGTGTCGACGTGCCGTAAAACACCATACATTCGTTCATTAGAACAAATAACACGGACACTGTGACTATAATATTACTACCAAGTATGCGCATTACTAGTGCACTAATATATAAACTGAAAAAAGGGAGGTGTGCACTCAAATGTGCATAATCAACCTAATTATGAACATTACTTTCTGTGAACGTTTACGTCATAAATGTGTTCAAATCATAATCACTTTATGTTTGAGAAGAAATTAAAATTAAAGGTTTGACATTCGTGAGAAATTTCAGAAAACCGGCAATTACCAAGATGACTGTAATCAATAATCATGTGGTTTCCCACTACACTCCGTGCATGTTGCAAATTTTGGTTTTGCATTATTTTGACTGTGATGAACTCAAACTCTTTTGATGAAGGAACGTTCTACTTTATTAATGGATACATTTTGTGTATTTTAGAATGGTGATTGGGCATATAGTATGATCCCTGTCCGTACAGCGTGCGTCCGCCCGTCCGTGCGTGCGTGCGTCCGTGCAAAAAAGATGTCGGAACTCTAACTTAGCTAATTATTGTCGAATCTTTTCCAAACTTAGTCTAATGGTATATGGGCACAATGTCTCGGCCAAATTCGATAATCGACCCCACCGCCGCAGCAGTTCCAGAGTTATGACCCTTGAAATAGTAAAAAATCGCGAAATTAATGGTGTCCGCACTCTAATTAGTGTAATTGTTATCCGATCTTCTCCAAACTTGCTCAAATGGTGTGTTGGCACAATGCCTCGATCAAGCTCGATAATCGGCCAAATCACAGCAGTAATTTCAGAGTTATGACCCTTGCAGTATTTAAAAAAATTATGAAAAAAATTATGTCCGCACTCAAACTTAGCTAATTATTATCGGATCTTTTCCAAACTTGGTCAAATGGTATATGGGCACAATGTCTCAGCCAAGTTCAATAATCGACCCAATCGCTCCAATAGTTCCAGAGTTATGGCCCTTGGATTAGTAAAAAATCGCGAAATTAATGGTGTCCGCACTCTAACTTGGGTAATTGTTATCCGATCTTCTCCAAACTTGCTCAAATGGTATATTGGCCCAATGTCTCAATCAAGCTCGATAATCGGCCACATCGCCGAGGTAATTTCAGAGTTATAAATAATCCTTACAATATTAAAAAATCATGACATGCACTCTTTAATTGTTACTGGATCTTTTCCAAACTTGGTATGTGCGCGCAATGTCTGATAATCGGCCTCATCGCCTCAGTATTTCCAGAATTATGGACATTGGGACTATAGGATTGCACTCCATCCGTCAGTATGTCACGTTTTGTTTCCACTCAATAACTTCAGTTAGGAATGAGATATTGGGATGAACCATTCCAGATAGGTAGCTTATATGGAACGGAAGCTTGTGATTGCATTTGGGGTCATTGGGGTCAAGGTCAAGGTCGCTGTTACTAAAAATAGCAAAATGATTTCCACTGAATAACTTTGTATTGTGTGATGTCAAATCTGAACTGTGAGTTCAACATAGTGACTCTAAACTAGTGATGTATTATGACGTGGAGACAGTTTAGCGAGATTTCTATTACATGATTGAAACGCTTCAAGTAAACTTTACTAACCATGACTTTGATGTCAAGTGTAACCTGTGGTTGCAAACATAGTCACTTTAAAAAAAGTAATGTGTTGTGACAGTCTACAGCCACCCAGTTTACATTCATCAATATCATTAACATCAGTTGAATTGAATTGAATTGAATGTTGTTTAACGGCTCATCAACACAGTATAGGTTATTTAGAGCCGCCCCAGAGAGAGGGGAAGGATACATAGGAATCCGGGAACCTGCCCCACTCTTACTATCGAATAGATTCCTATGGTTCTTTTACGTGCTCGGAGGATAGACCGATACACGGAACCGCCCGGTTTACGTCCCCATCCGACGGACGAGGCTGAGGGAAAGTGTCTTGCCCAAGAACACACCGACGGAACTCAGTGGCACAACGGAGGATTGAACCCGGGGCCTCCGGTTACAAATCCGCCGCGCTACCGACTGCGCCACGCCAGCCCTCAAACATCAGTTGAACCCCCGCTAGCAACACAATATGTACCCTTATGGCTCATCATGTAAGTTGTTTCATCTATAATATTTATATTTAGATTGTTTCCACAACTTCATGTATCATAATATAATACTAATAAAAATGTTTGCAACATTTTGTCCGTCCAGTTGTTTAAAGACAAGCTTCCTTCTTACTATGTGAAGCAAAAACGGGCGCATCCGTGTCCTATGGGCACATTTCTAGTAAAACTTGTTTTGCTAAATGTGTCATTACAACTTTTTGAATTTTCCAAAAATAGATTTTGCCTGAGTATATACAGCATTTTATTAGGAGAGGGAGAATATACTATTTTTAAAGCAGGGAATATTGAAGTTTTACTAAGGCATACCGCTCCCCGCCGCTACACCACACCCATCATAAGTACGCAATCGTGATCGCTCGGCCAATCCCGTCATTCTTCGGGATCCCGCCTCGCGTGTATCACGGCGCTTCGGTATGTTCAAAATCTTAACATTCTGTTAGCCGGAAAGCAACGGCTCAGAAAATAGTGCACTGTTGCTATATGTAAACAATATGGCCGCTTGCCACGCATGTTGATGTATAAATTGCGTTGAGTGTTTGTTTGTTACAATGTAGATGAAGGTTTTATCACTGCTTTCATGTAAATCAACTATTGATGGAGCAATCGGCTGAATAACGTTGCAACATTTGGATGATAACTTTGATTTTGAATGCAAATTTGTTTTGGCGGTTTTGGTGGGAATCTAAGGCGCGATGACGTAACCAATATGGAAACCTCGAGTAATGCTGCGAAGCAGTGTACGAGATGCTGCGAATGGATAAGTACGATGCTCTGCTATAAAGAGCAATTACCGGTATTATGGGGTGCGGGATAGCTATATGAAAATTGGCTATTTCCCCCAAACCTATTAGGCAGAGTAATTAAATGCCAAATTGCCTGAATCAATCATATTTATTCCGTAGTAGTTTCGTATTATATTTTTTGGAATATCTTATCATTGTATGGTTTAAAATGTTTTGCCTTATATAAGGCTCGAACCCAGTGGTTCCGATAATTTGGCATGTGAGCGATCTCTAGGTGTTTCCTTCTCACAAATTACACAGTGATTGAAACAAAGAGATTATTGCAGTGTGTATATATACTTTTTTTTTCGGAGGCTCGAACATCCGAAAACTATAGTAGTTATGGGTAATCAGTATTTAAAGGTACTACATGCGATCTGGAAGATAATTCCAAATACAAATAAAACATCGCATAGTGTGCTTCAGAATCGTATACAATTGTCATGAATTGAAATAATTGAATTGAATTGGATTTTATAGTCGCACCAACAGCTAAGGTCATATGGCGACTTTCCAGCTTCCACTGGTGGAGGAAGACCCCAGGTGCCCCTCCGGACAATTTTCGTGCACAGGCGGGCACCTGGGTAGAACCACCGACGTTCCGCAAGCCAGCTGGATATGTTCGGTTTAGTTATTGTTAATGAAAATGTTCGATCTGGAGAACACGACGACTTGGGTGTTGTTGCTAAATCATAAAAGTAGTTCAAAGGGGTATATATTGCTAATTCACATAGTTAATTCGATCCCAAAACAAGAATTTACATGAGCGTAGAGCATAATATGAATTAATATTAATGATGTACGACACAAACAAAAATAGCCGAGTCGTCTAGTTTTCCAGACCAAACTCTTTCATTAACAACAGTTCAATCGGACGGATCATTTGGCTGATTTAGTGCACATGTACATTATGATGGTTTTATTCACACTTGGATTGACACCCATAATTCTTCTACATTGCCTCCCGTCCCTTTTAACGCAGATGACTAGTATTCAACATGTTGACCAGAAGGAAACACTGATATATAATAAGTTCCCATGTTAAATAAGTGTGTGTTTCTCACATATTGCATATATATGAACTGATTAAACAAAAAGTGGGTTTTCTGAAATGAAACAGTAATCCAATATATATACATGTTTTTGTTTGAGGCCCATATGTCAGACTGGCAATAAGCCAAATATGTTATTATTATTATTATTGTTGTGGTAGTAGTAGAAGTAGTAGTAGTAGTAGAAGTAGTAGTAGTAGTAGTAGTAGTAGTAGTAGTAGTAGTGGTAGTGGTAGTGGTAGTGGTAGTGGTAGTAGCAATAGTAGTGGTTGTAGTAGTGGTTGTAGTAGTGGTAGTAGTAGTAGAAGTAGTAGTAGTAGTAGTAGTAGCAGCAGCAGCAGTAGTGGTAGTGGTAGTAGCGGTAGTAGCGGTGGTAGTGGTAGTGGTAGTGGTAGTGGTAGTAGTAAGGGTGGTGGTAGTCGTCGTAGTAGTAGTAGTAGTGGTGGTGGTGGTAGTGGTAGTGGTAGTGGTAATAGTAGTAGTAGTGGTGGTGGTGGTGGTGGGTATTAAAATGCCTTGTATATATCACTACACTGTGTTGATGAGACGTTAAACACCATTCAATACTTGTTTTTACCGAAAATACATGTACGTAACACGAATTCTTAAACTATATAACAAGCGTAGGGCTCGCATTTCTGAAACAATAGGAGTGTATATAAATCCAGGTTATACTTACTGGTAATGAGGAGGGAATGACCGGATAAGTTTTACATGTGGTATCTTAAGCATATTTGTTCACAAGTACTTTATTATTTTTGCGGATTAAAACAAGACGCCCTTCCGTTGCCGTCTGCTGTCGGTCATTTGTAAATCCTCTTAATTTATACATATCACCAAGTCAAGATTTCTAGTAATAATTCGTAAGATAAATAAATGGCTTAGATGTTTAATAATAGTTCGAACATGAAATCGTGCGCTTGCATACTCGTATATCTTATGGAATGAATATTAACAAAGGCAAAATTATTATTTTCAATAAATCTGGGGATTCATGTTTGCTTACAAGGGTTAACAACTGGACATGTAAATGAATACAAACACGTAGGTGCATAGGCGTAAGAACTGGTGGAACCAGGGTGGAGGCCCAGTAAAAGGACACACGACATTCTTGAAGGTTTTTTTTATCAAATTATTCGTATTAATTATCGTCTCGATTTTTTAAAATCCAGCATCGGTTGGACTTGAAACCTGCCTGCATATAATTCAATATTTTTTCAAGTTTCATTTCTTCTTCTAATTTTACCATCGGTTTAAATATATTATTGGTGCAATATAATCAAAAGTTAGTAATATGCAATATCAATTTACCTTATACTATTCTTAGAATGTATATTAATGACTGAACAAATCGAAGTTATCTAGAAAAACTACGCGAGATTAAAAAAATTAAGATTGCCGTTCAAATTGATACTTTCAGTTATGTAAACTCGCCCAACTTAAAACAATGTCCATATTCATTGAAACTGGAGACACAAAACACGCTAAAATTCTAAAAGACGAAATGTAAAAACAATGCTATTGAAGACAAGTTTCATATGCTATTTGTAATACATTAAAGGGAATACCTCAGTCTTTTTCTAGAAGAATCTAAAATGTTAACCCTTAACATATATATATAATGGACTGTTCTTTCTTTGAATTATGTGACAAAGAGGTGTTTTATGGAAAATGACTGATCAGCTACCGGACATTGTAAACCTTGGCCTAGAATTCACCAACCATTCTTCAGCCTATTCTTAGACTTGAGTTTATGTAATCAAATTTCGTTCATGACCTTCAACGATAAACATATAAAAGTTGCTATTTATTAGTATTATCATAATGTATACTAAGCAGATTGTAATGAACTTGTATATAGTTACGTTAAACATATAGAAATATTTGTGATTCAAATTTGTGGGCTTAAGTCTACGCATATTCTCAAGAATGGTTGGTGAAATCAAGGCCTGAAGGCCAGATCAGCTGCGAGTTACTCGCAGGCTGATCTGGGTTTACAATGAACGCAAATGCTATTATAGTCGTGTTTAGTGAGTTAAGGGTTAAAAAATTTCCAATTCCGGATAAAACTGTCATAGCAATCAAGGTCTAACACTTGAATGTACCATAGATTGTTAATGACACTGGGTTAACCCTGGAGGGTAACCTGGGATAGCACGACTACTGTGCAAAATTAAGTTTCTTGTAGTTTAGCCTCATAACTAATGTCTTGGCCGTTTAGAATGGAGAATAGAGAATATCACTGTTCGTCAATTTTAAGTCAGACCTTTAAGCATGGTGTACCCAACTTTATTGAAACACTGACACACATACACTCAGTAACATTTACTATATTGACAGACATACACTCAGTAACATTTACAATATTGACACACATACACTCAGTAACATTTACTATGTTGACACACATACACTCAGTAACATTACTATATTGACACACAAACACTCAGTAACATTTACTAAGGAGTGGGTGCACATGTATTTACCTACATGCATGCACTTTCAATTATGGACAATCCCCTACTATACGTATGTTGCAATGTTTTGGATGTGGAAATTATACAACTTGCATAAATTATGATGCTCTAAATTTACATAACTTGTATTAATACGTACTGACAATATAATGTATATCCTGTATTGAACAGTTTGCACTTTAGTTTGCAAGCCACTCATTGAGAACACGTGATATTATCTATTCTAATATACCGCACTAAAAAGCCTAATTTAAAATATCTCGTTATGTTCAACGATATATCATTGTCATTTTTGCAACGTTAGGAGTGTAAGCAAAGAAATGCGAAATAGTTCAGTTGAGTGCACTATTTTCGCGTTTTAGGGGTATTAGAATAGAAATAGAACATCGTTTATGGTGAATTATCGTTCAATTGTAAACAATAATTTCACTCGCCCTTTCGGGCACGTGAAATTATTTATTACAATTGAACTCCAAACCGTGATATATTATATGATAATATTACACTATAATTCACCGTAAAACGATGTTCTATTTCTTAAGTATACTTAGTTTAAACATTTAGTTTACATCGATTGTAACGAAAGCTCTTTGAACTGATTTCAATCACTCTTGATGTCTTCCTGGGTAGAACCAGTACTAAGCAAATGCAGATAAAGTGTCTTGCTCAGGAACACATATGGTCATGGCGGGGATCGAACTACTTTTGGATGTATGACAATACACATTATTAGATTCTATTCTATTATACTCTTTATTTGCTGCATGTTCTCTCCATTTCAGCTGTCAAGGAATACATTGTGCTTGGTGACGGTTGGAGTACCTTGGCACCGCCGTATGCACTAGAAGGTCACTTAAATCACGGATTTTTTTAAACAAATCCTTGCTTAACTGTAATTGTAGCATGTTCGTGGACATATCCTTTGTATTTGCACACTTGTACACCATTTAATTGAAATTGTAGCATGGTCGCTGACATTTCCTTTATATTTGCACAGTTGTAAATCATTCAGTTTAAAATAACACCTGTCAGAATGACCGGTGTATTCTAACTACTAGTTATCGGAAGTTAGAGTATGGAGAGAGATGAAATGGACATGCTACAAAACAAATAAGAGTATAGTCTTATCACGTTGGTGAAACGCCCGATGTGCTGTGCCCATCTCGATGTTTAAAGAATTCTAGATGGACTTCTATTTTGTAAGTTTGAGAATACGTACTGAGCCGTCAGATCTAGTATGTAGTCATTACATTTGTACCAGACTAGATGGTGTGTAATGCCGTTTGTTTGTTACCCTGCACATTTTGAAAAGTAAGATATATATCCCATCTTTATAATTAAACCAATAAGAGTACGTTGTTGTTATTTCTGTTTTTACGTTTAGTATACCTTTAGTTGAAAACATACAGAAAATGCATCCAGATAAATGTGATAAGAGACAACGGTTAGTAAGAGATGTTATCTTTCTTCCTTTATTTTCTTCCACAATTAGCCTAATTTTGATTATCACATTTCGAGGAAGGGTTTACGGGCTTTTTGAATCACTGGTTAACACAGAAGTTCAGCGAGATCTGGTTACAGTGTTATGACTCTTCCTTCACACGGGACTTACGGTTTTACATCCCCTCCAAAGTATGGCTTACTTTCACGACCGAATAAGGTGCTAGGGGAGTGCGTTTGAAAAAAACAACAACGGGACGTGAACCCATCGGTAATCGAACCCGAGTTCACTGGATTGAGAGGCAAGCGTGCATACAACTCGGCCGCCGTAGCTATTATTTGATAATTCCTACGTAAATATGATAATCTGAATAGTATAAACATAATTTTGAATTTTATTCTATTTTATTTGAATGACATTTATTTCCTTGCGTCGCAATTTCGCTTCGTTAATTTCATTTCCGCTCATTGTCCGATCTCAGTTACGCTGACGCTTAAGAATCGTTTTTTATTTTCAAAGAGCTTTCAAACGACACAGACTTTAGAAAAACCGGTTTTCTGATAAAATTTTATCAGTTTAATGAAACTTTAGGACATATATACACAATGTTTTGGTTTATTTGCATTTTATCGTTCATTATATTGATCCTCGTAGTCATAGCTAGACGAATTTCTCCAAAGACAGTCAAGGTTGATGGAAAACACGTTGTGGTAAACAATTACTGTATAAATTGTGACATTGGGTATATGTCGAATCGAAATGTATTTATCAAATTTGGAACATCAGTTTAATCTGCCACGGACTGTATAATAAATATATATTGTATCTGAACTTAGATATCTTTCAGAATAATCTCAGCTCCACAAATGTCTTCTCTGACATTGGAGGGGGTCAAAATCTAAGCACTATCATGACTATGTTGGAGTTTATCCGTTAACTTAAGCATCTTGATACTTATTGTATATAGTTTAAATTGGTGGCACATTCAGTAAAGATATATATATTTGTTTTTTATCTGTGTGTAACCGGATACAGGTAAATGGTGAATAATGGATTCCTAATGTGTCCTCGATAGGTAAGGTAAATCAGAGATCCTGAGTTCGAGGCCCAATTGAGGAACAATTTTTTCACCATTTGTTATATTTGGGGGTTAGTCCGGAATCATCCTGAGAAACATCAGCAGTGGTAAAATAGCTTTAAAATGCCACCACCCTTCTGGCAGTTATTCTCGGATAGGACCATAAGCAATAGCTAAAAAAAGAAAAAGAATGTTCGCTAGGGAACTGTTGAAGAATCGACCCGCTCCACTCCTCCTGTGCTAATGCCTTCTGATTTACATTGTAACTATAGAACACTGGTTTTTACATTTTTTGAAATAACATAAAATAGCATGGGCTTATCTCCCTTTAAAATATGTGTATATATGTAATCCTGAAACAATAATTTATATGTCTAAGATTCCATTTCAGGTGACTGGAGGTTCCAGTGGTATCGGTAAAGCTATTGCCATTCTAGCTGCACAACATGGAGCTAATGTTACCATCCTGGCCAGGAACAAAGTATGTTTCTGTTTTCACAGTTTTAACTGCCATAGACAAAAATGAGGTGACTTCTTTTCATACAATACATTATCTTGCATAAATTTTAGCTCTGCTAATCTAAGATCAGCAGAGCTTATACAAATGGCTCAGTTAGTTACCCTGTCTGTTAGCTTTTCTTTACGATTTCTCTCCTCCAAAATTAACGGACGAGATTGCATGAAACTTCACAGGAAAGTTCTTCATGATGTCTCTTTTGTCTTTAGAAAAAATCAACTTCTTTTCAATTCCAAGACAGCCACCACAGTGAAGTTAGTTACAAAAAAAAGGGGGGAATTGACACGTGATCTTTTACTTAATCCCTTTTGAATGATGTGTAGTTGGCCAAACAATTTTTATTATTGCGAGTTCTGAAAAACTTGGTAAAGGTTGAAAGAATTATCAAAATCAGATGCTAAACAAAGAAGGTATCATTTGAAGGTTTTGTTGAAGCCGTCAAACGTATATGGAAGCCGCCATTTTGAGAGCTATGACATTATAGTTCTATGGAATATTTATATAATATAAAAATGACTGATTTATAGGAAAAAAATAACAGCAACTAAATCCAAAATATATATACTTAATGGTTATACTGCTTTATATGACCAGTAAAGGATTTTGTATTCATTTGCCCTGATTTTCTTTGCTTTAAATGATATTGATCAGTATTCCATATATGGTAATTTGAAACTATGACATCATAGTTTTCAAAATGGCGGCTCCCACGTCCGTTTTCAAACAACTTTCAAATAGTCATATCTTTTTAGTTTATCTTCTGATTTTGATAATTCTTTTTCCAAGTTTTTCAGAACTCTCAATAATAGAGCTTGTTAGGCTGTGTGGCTATATTCTCTTTAATAAAACTCATGTTGATGCGGTAGGTTGGGTATAATTTCATTATTTTACATCATCTTGAAAAAAAAATTGTGGTTGCTACTAATGTCTTTTCTAAAAAAAAAATATTTCGTTTTATATCTCTGAGATGCAATGAACACAAAATTAACAGAATGTAAACATCTACTGTTTTATCCCAGCTGAAGTTAGAAGAAAGCAAGACAGAGATACAACAACATCTCAAGTCAGACAGAAAGGTCCAGTGTATATCTGTGGATCTGTCTAGCGAGTATGTCCCAGTAGAGAAAGCCATCAGAGAGGTAAACATTGCCCAACAAGATCCAACGAGCAACACGTTTTGTTTTTCGGGATATTATTATATTTTCTATAACTATTGTCCTAATTCTGAAACATACATTCTTAACAAATAAATCTGCTAACTTTCATGAAAATTTAAGATTGAAAATGTGTAAATGGATTCGACTTCATATCTGTGTGATTTTGCATCGGTGATATATTACCATACAGGCAGAATAGAAGTTGGGGCCTTTGCTATTGTCTACATGAGTGGCTCTGAACTTGTTTAATATGTTGCTATATAAAGAGGTCTTGACATTTGATATATTAAATATCATTTTTGTGTCGCTTGCGTAGCTTGGCAGACACTTAAGGATTGCTTTGTCGTCATACGTCACACTTTTACCTGCAAACTAACCTTGGCAATAATTTGAAAAGTATTTGACCTATGTTCATAAAACTTCACACACATCTTAATTTTACATGTTCCTGAAGGAATGTCTTTACACATGTCCAATAACTCCGACTTTCATTTTGGCAGAGTTTTGCCCCTTTTCATAAAACTTTAACCGGCAACCTAAACCAAGCTCATAACAAGCCATACGTGCAGATGTCAATATTCTAGTTAATATTGTATTCTTGACCATGCAGGCAGAAGAGAAGCTGGGACCTGTCTTCATGTTGGTTAACTCGGCTGGCTCTACCAACTGCAAGGAATTTCAAGATCTGAAGCCTGACGATTTTAAGGTAATTCTTCCTTTTTTATCCGTTTTACTTTCACACCAAGGCTTCTGGTTGGGACTTTGAACTTGGGTCAATGTAAAAAGATAATCTTTGCATTAAAGATGATGTAAAATGTCAAATACCAATTATATTTCATGCAATAAGAAAAACGTTTCATAATTTCAAGTCAGTGACATTTCACCAAACATATTGTTTACTGCATTGTTAAAGCCAGAGTTTTTTTGGGGTTTTTTTGGTTCTCAGATTATTTTTTTGAGGAAGTTTCACAGGAAGAGGGGGAAAAACTGTCTGAACCTTTATAAGTGTGTAGCTTGTAATGATGTTAGTCACATTGTAAAACATAAAATTGACCAGAAAAATCTATATAACATCTTTTATTTTATGTTAATTTTTAAACATGATCATGTGGTTGTTTTAAATCTGGGAACAAAATAATGATGCAGGTTACTTTTCTTGTGTTTTAAAAAAAAAGCTTTTTTAATGTCTTTTTTTTGTCTTTTTTTTTTACAAAAATTAGGATTGGAGGGTCTGAGAACTGAACAATAAAAAAACTCTGGCCTTTCTTGTCATCCAGTGTTGTCAACATTTTAGACTTTGATGGCTATGAACTACTACAGTGCTGTTTACACGACTAAAGCTGCCATTTCTTCCATGGTACAACAGAAGAGTGGGCGAGTTGTGTTTCTGTCATCCCAGGCTGGACAGATTGGTATCTATGGCTTCACTGCGTACTCGGCCTCAAAGTTTGCTCTGCGGGGATTGGCGGAATCGTTGCAGATGGAGGTAGGGCTGAAAATATGACCAAATGGAGGTGAAGTGTATGTAAAGGGAAATAACTCTGATAACTAATATATTATACTTTACACATTTATCTTTAATTTAAAGCAAAATAAATGACCAGTCATTATCATTATCAAAACTAGCATGACAAATTGCTAAAAATTGCTAAAATCTGATTTGTACTGTGGTGTTAGAAAACTGTTTTGAATATACATGTATTTGGCTTAATAATACTTAAGAAGTTACGTTACATAATACTATGTAGGTATGTTACATAATAATGTGTGTTACAGATGACCCCCCATAATGTGCGAATGACAGTGGCATATCCACCAGATACAGACACTCCTGGATATCAGCAGGAACTGATAGGAAAGGTAGGACAGTGTGTATGTTTTTTGTGTTGTATTGTACGTGGGGTCTCTTCCTTTGTCATTCAATAGGTGCCGTTAATGTTGGTGGGCTCGACGGCATCAACATATAAACTCCTGGTCATTGTCCTTCTTAATGCCGATAATTTCCAGCCCTCCAACTGACCCTGGGTCCAAGTCAGTGTCATTTTAATACATCGTCTCGCAAATTTTAACGCAAATATTGATGCTACATGTATTTAAGTGACCTTGGCTCTGACTCGGGGTCAGTAGGAGGGCTGGAAGTTATAGTCATTAAGAAGGACAATGACCAGGAGTTTATATATGAAATTTGAACATTCTACTTCCAAGGACAAGAAAGTTATAATGCAATATGTTAGTGTTAAAGTTTGCGTCAAGTTGCGGTAAAGTTCTTATAATTTTGTGGTAGTTCTTTGGAGTAGAGTGTTCAAATTTCATATATAACATCATAGGTTATTTTTCTTCTTAATACAGTAATATCAGCCTCCAACTGTCAAGGTCAATTGCCTCTTAAAAACATGTTCCGTTTCCAAAAAAAAATGTGTTAGAGTGCGTTAAATTATTATAACTTTGTTATGCCCTCGAAGGGTGGCATATAGTAATCGCACTGTCTGTCCGTTAGTCTGTACACTCGTGTCTGCTTCATAACTCTGACAATAATGGACGGATTTTCAAATAACTTCGCACAACTGCTCACCACAACAAGACGACGTGTCACGCACAAAAACCAGGTCCGTGGCTCCAAAGTCAAGGTCACACTTAGAGGTCAAAGGTCAAAATCCGTTCGTCTGTACACTCGTGTCTGCTTTATAACTCTGACAATAATGGATGGATTTTCAAATAACTTCGCACAGTTGCTCACCACAACAAGACGACGTGTCACGCACAAAATCCAGGTCCGTGGCTCCAAGGTCAAGGTCACACTTAGAGATCAAAGGTCAAAATCCGTTCGCGCTTCATAACTCTGACAATAATGGATGGATTTTCAAATTACTTCGCACAATTGCTCACCACAACAAGACGACGTGTCGCGCACAAAATCCAGGTCCGTGGCTCCAAGGTCAAGGTCACACTTAGAGATCAAAGTTCAAAATCCGTTCGTCTACACAAACGTCTCTGCTTCATAACTCGGACAATAATCAACGGATTTTCCACAACAAGACGTCGTGTGCGGGGATTTTTATTTTTATTTTATTGTTTGTTTGAATTTTTTTTTTTTTGATTTTGATTTTTTTTGATTTTTTTTAAAATAAATATGTTGGTTTCATATTGCTCCAAGGTTGATTTCATATTGCTCCAAGGTCAAGGTCACACTTTCAGGTCACTTCGGGGGCATTTGTCACTTACAGTTACATTTTTTGTTCTTCTTTAGAGTACAGTGTTCAAATTTCATATATAACCTCACTAACATTGTCAGGGTTCGACACTAACTTTTTTAAACGGATAGTCTGGAGGACTAGTGACTTTAAAAATATAGTAGTCCTCATGAGAACTAGATGGTCCTTCCAAAAAACGGTGTATTTAGCAACAAGAAAAACAGGTGTATAACAGGGACAAACTTCAAAGGGAACAGTGCCAAAAACCATTTTCGTCTTGAAGATACCAACTGAAATCGTAAATCTTTATTATTTTTTTCGTATTCTCCCCAGGCAGGCTTTCATCAGATTAAGATTTATTTTCAACCCTAACCAACTTGACACATCGAATTTAATATTATTCTGGTCTTTGCTTCATTTTTACTGAAAAATACAAATTATTAGACAATTACCCCAAACTTATTTTTCAGTCATACCCGCATTGAGTAACAAAACACAAAATCATTACCTAATCCATAGACATAGATAAGTTATTGATGGCTATGACTAATCGTAGGATTCAATACATTTCCGTTGATTTCTCTCGTCTATAAAGCAATCACAAACTCGCTTTATACCAAACACATTTCTTTATTTCATAATTAGCCGTCAATAAAACACGCAATAGAAGTTTGTGCTTTTGCTTATGGACGACCGCCGCAAAGATTCTTTACAACTGTGCGGATGTCAATCATATAATTATAACCGCCTTTTAAATTTATTTATCGCAGGAGAAAACATTTTCAAATTAGCTCGTCGAATCATAACCCCGCCCTTGCGCAGTAGTTTGTAGTATGATTTTTAATTATTCACCAAACGGAAAAATATGACGGCTTTGATTGGTTTACTTAAATAGAATCACGTGATCGCCTAACGAGCAAACATGGCGGTTATATTCACATCTTGCCTCAGGCAAACCGATAATGATCGATAATTAGGCTATTGCCCTGATTTGAAAAGAGTCGGGTTGTTATTTAAAGCTGTACAGTCCCTATTTTAACTGGTAATAACTCATGAATATGAATGAGTCACGTCTGAAGTAGTTTCAAATCGACGAACACCCCAAAAGTTGGTATATAAGGAGAAATCAATATGTAAAATTTCACATTTTTATTTAGCTTCCGTACAGGTAACATCGATAAATATACGGCTCCAGAATATATGTGATAAAAAATAGTTGCCCGGAACGGGATTTGAACCACAGTCTGGCACTTGTAAGATTTGAAAGATATACACTGAACCTCTAGACCACTGCTATGTATTGGTATTTTGTAGCATTTTTAACACTAAATAGGCATTACGTAATAACAAGAGCGCGCACACAAACTCATCAAGCGCTAAATAACAAGTCGATATATGGTTGATTTGAGACGAAGTATTGATAAGATCCAGATTACACCAGGCAATGTTAATTTACACGTGCGACAATATGGACTGCATATTTATTGATCCATCTTTAGTTATTTTGCCTCATAATAAATGGTAGTTAGTATACTATTTTCTCAAGTAGCGTTGTAGTTCAGTGGATGGAGCACAGGACTTGAAATCAGAAGGTCGTGTGTTCGAGCCCCGAAAGAAGCTAACTTTTTTTTTTCGGTAAAAATTACTGTTACCTGTGTATAGGTACGATGTGCACTGGTCGATGTTTATACAGTAAATGATTTCATGCGCTATATTTGCTCGCTTAAATACCCGATTTCGACATGAGCTGGTGAACATGAAGTTACAAATAAAGACACACCTACAAAGAAGAAATCAATTGATATAGGGCGTCTGTAGCTTTAGTGATAATTGGATTAAATGAGGTACTTGTGAAACACGCGCTGATTGTGTATTTTAGAGGGTTTTGTTAATTATGTGGTTAATCACATTTGAAATTGCTGAAATTAACCCGAAAATGACGTTCGCCCCACATGGATAGAAAAGCGAAGTCGGTCAAATCATAGCGAAGTTTTAAGCAACTTCGCCTAATCGAGTGACCCCAGCCCTATATTAGGAATGTGTATTGTATGGCCGTAATATCTATAATGGGACTCGAAAAATTACTAGTCCAACGAACTAGCCAACTTTCACGTTTAGGTAGTCCTCCTGAAAAACAGGTGGGCACAGGACTAGCGGACTAGCGTTAGTGTCGAACCCTGATTGTTATTATTCCAGTGACTTTCAGCCTCCAAATGACACTGTGTCAAGGTCACTTGTCTCTTAAATACATGTATCATCTCCAATTTGTTTTTGTTAAAATGCGTTAATTTCTTATGACTTTGTTGTCCTTTGGTTTTTGTTCTAAAAGTTCACTACATTTTAATTGTTCCTGTACAGACGAAATTAAGATTATTACTATTTATTGAAATTATTTGAAGTAGCAAGTGAGGTGTTGTCATTTTGTTTTTATATAAATGCTACTGCATTCTTGATAAAACATGACACCCTTAGATTAAAATGTCATTTATGGTACTACATTCTTGATAAAACATGACACCGGTAGATTAAAATGTCATTTTTTGAACTGATAAGTTGACATGGGGGTAATTGCAGAAATTATAGGGGTGTGAAAAGCAGATAACAAATCTCATTTATTCTGCATGCACTCTCAGATATATTGCAATAACAAGAGAATGATGATGAAATAGTAAAAAACACATATTATTTAATATTATGTTGACAAACATTACATAACAACCAAATATAATACATATTACAAGTTTTCAATATAATTATAAAGCATTTGTCTATTTAACCCTTATCCTGCTAAGTGCGACTACACTAGCATTTGCGTTTGTTGTCCTCGCAGGACAAACTCGCAGGCCGATCAGCGTTTACAATGTCCAGATGCTCATCAGTCATTTCCTCAAACAACTCTTTGTATCATAAATGGAATGGTCCAAATTCAAAGAAAGTTCATTATATATTCATAGCAGAATAAAGGTTAAATACAATGTATATTATAGACTTTTGTAGTAAATTAGTAAATAATTATGGTAAATTGGTAATGATTTACAACAGCCTTGCATACAAAGTTTTGTATGTATAGAATAGAGCATGAGTTTTGCACGTGTACGGGGAGATAATGCACTCATGCTCTATTGTATTTGTACCACGATAACTAACATATGCTGTGTATATCATCGGGTATTACACGATGCATAGTGTGTATTTAGGATATTGTGGTACAAATATATATATTGACAGTAAACATGGACTTTTCTACATTTCAACTAATCCAACATGTGCAATTATTTCTTGTAAAGATTCTGGAAACAAAACAAATGACAAATGTGTCTCTTGTTCAACTTATTTATTAACTTCATGCAATCTAATCTGTATTATAAATTCTCTTAAAGGGCATGGCAGTCTGATTTTTTTTAAACTTACGGCATCCCGCTAGTTTTTCTGCATAACTTGCATTGGAGCAATCATTAATATTAATTATATGAATAATATCAAGTAAATTGTTTTTACATATAATTAACTGTTGTTAATAATGCATCAATAAAGTCAGAGAAAAGCATTGAAAACTAAATATTTTATTTAATTATAATATGTTAAAGTTGGTTTAAAGTGAAAATGATAATAGATATATAAATCGAAACAATAATTTCAATGCTTGATAAACACTTCAAGATTGCCATGTGTCACTTTAAATACCGTCATTAATAATGCAATTGTAACATAATTAAGCAATTACCACACCAGCCAAAGAGAAACATTACATTTAATGAGTGATGACATAAACTTGATAAAACAAATAAACAGGGATATGCTTAGATTAAAAGGTCACTTGGTGAAACATGCAAGTTTAATGACTCCACCTGTGTGGGAAAAGGATACTTGGAAAATAGTCTTGAAAGAGAGCAAATTATTTCCTGAACATTTTTAGGATGAAAGTGTTACAGAATAGTTAAAAAAATAAATGAAATTACGTTCCTTTTTAAAGAAGGGAGATGTCATACATCATACTTTAAAACCAGATTCTTGTGATGGACATACTGATATTTTGACAATATTTTTTTATATATTTAAAGTTTTAACTTATAAAACACTTGATATTTAATAATATTATTTGACAAACATTACACAATAACAAAATATAAGATCGATTAAAGTTGTTTAATTATGTAAATCAAAAAGAATCTGTCTATTTAAAGGGACACTGGCTGTAACTTTGAGCTTATAAAACAAAAAATAATTACATTGACAACATTACACATCTGCAATACTGAATATTCAATAAAAATCAGATGAAATTTAAGTCTCTCCTGTGCCACTGAGTTTCATTTGTGTGTTCTTGGGCATAGGAATCTATTTGATAGTAAGAGTCAGGCAGTTTCCCGGATTCCTGTGTATCCTTCCCCTCTCTCAATGGGGGGCTCTGATTAACCTATAATATGTTGATGAGCCGTTAAACAACATTCGTTAAAAAACATTGAAATGTTTTCATGTATACATTTCACAGAATAACAATTAGACATGAGTTTTATTTATGGACAGTGTCCCAGTAATACAGATTAATTTAGTCAGTCTCATTACTGAATATTAAATTTTACTCTGCAATTTTTTTTTACATACATTTATCTAAATCAAAAAGAGTTTTGTCTATGCATGCATCTGATGCATTCTCGTTCAGATGTGACAGATAATTAGTGTTTCCCCTAAAGCAGAATGTTAGGGTGGCGCGCCCTGCCCCTTTTATGGGCCGCCCTGCCCTTTTTCAGACCCGCCCTGCTCCCGTAAAAACCCGTCCTGCTGCCCTAAAACGAGTCCTGTTGCCGTTTTATAACCACCCTTTTGCCCTAAATTCATTATGCCTATTTTGACCTCCATAGGCAATAAATCGAGCAGGTGTTAATTGCAAACGTTGTATACATGGAGTGTTTCGTAAGGATTAGCTTGACCGAGGCGTTAATTAGGCCATCCCGTTTGCCGACAGCTGGGGTGAAGTCAATCATGCATATTAGGTTTGGACCTGTCGAATTTTTGTGTCCGTAATGAAAATATGTTTATTCATATTTCATTTAAAATCTCAAGTAAATTTGCTTCGATACATTTATTCGCGATTAAAACATAAAAAAAGGAGAAAATATCAAATTATTCAAAATCGCATGAAAAAAATCAAAACGAGATTGTTGTGTCAGTAACTTCGGTTTGTTTTTTGTTTCGTGTTGTCAAAGTAAAGCGATTGATTATGAATAAAGAGGGACATTTTTATAACAATTCATCAACTTATAGTCATATCTGACCATTATCTCTCGAACTTTAACAATTTGACGTGATTAACTATGAACTGGCGCAAGCACTTGTAAAGCTATAATAGCTTAAAAATATGACGTAAATTCAGATACGCTTTATTTCGGAGGCTTTAAAATGTTCTACTTTCACTTTGTGTTTTCCCAGATTATTTTTTTTTAAATGTTATTCACTTAAAAAGAAACAACGGCTCATTGATATGTTCGATATATTGAAATTGTATAAAAAAAAGGCAAGAAAAAAATAGAATCTGGAAAAGCAATTAAAACAATTATATAAATGAGTGAGAACTGCATTACACATGTACCTGTTTTTAGCTCTACTGATCAGAGATCAGCAGAGCTTATGCCGTGGTGCGGCGTCCGTCTGTCCGTTCGTCTGTCCGTTAACTTTTATTTGTAGCGACTACTCCTCTGAAACTACTAGATGGATATTCATAAAACTTTACAGATATGTTGCCCATGAAGTCTAGTTGATCCTAGCAAAAATTCATGTTGATGTGAAATCCAAGATGGCCGCCAAAGCTAAAAATAGATTTTTTAAATTCAAGTTTGTAGCGACTACTTCTTGAAAACTATAAGTGATATTGATATGGGACTTTTTCTAAAATGATCAGCATGACATGATGTTGATCCTTGTCGAAATTTATTTCGATGCGACTTTAAACATGGCCGCTAGCAGCCATCTTTGTTTACATAGATTTATATAGTAAAAACTTGTAGCGACTACTCCTCTGAAACTACTGGATGGATATTCATGAAACTGTACAGAAATGTTGCCAATGAAGTCTAGTTGATCCTAGCAAAAATTCATGTTGATGCACAATCCAAGATGGCCGCCAAAGCTAAAAATAGATTTTTAAAATACAAGTTTGTAGCGACTACTCCTTGAACACTATAAGTGATATTGATATGGGACATTTTCTAAAATGATCAGCATGACATGATGTTGGTCCTTGTCAAAAATCGTTTTGATTCGACGTTAAACATGGCTGCCAGTGGCCATCTTTGTTTACATAGAGTTATATAGTAAAAACTTGTAGCGACTACTCCTCTGAAACTACTTGACGGATGTCCATGAAACTTCACAGGAATGTTGCTCTTGATGTCTAGTTGATCCTAGAAAAATTTCAGGCTGGCCGGAAATTCAAGATGGCCGCCACGGCTAAAAATAGATTTAAAATAAATAAATTTGTAGCGACTACTTCTTGAAAACTGTAAGTGATATTGATATGGGACTTTTCTAAAATGATCAGCATGACATGATGTTGATCCTTGTCGAAATTTATTGTGATGCGACTTTAAACATGGCCGCTAGCGGCCATCTTTGTTTACATAGATTTATATAGTAAAAACTTGTAGCGACTACCCCTCTGAAACTACTGGATGGATATTCATGAAACTTTACAGAAATGTTGCCCATGAAGTCTAGTTGATCCTAGCAAAAATTCATGTTGATGCAAAATCCAAGATGGCCGCCAAAGCTAAAAATAGATTTTTAACATACAAGTTTGTAGCGACTACTCCTTGAAAACTATAAGTGATATTGATATGGGACTTTTTCTAAAATGATCAGCATGACATGATGTTGGTCCTTGTCAAAAATCGTTTTGATTCGACGTTAAACATGGCTGCCAGTGGCCATCTTTGTTTACATAGAGTTATATAGTAAACACTTGTAGCGACTACTCCTCTGAAACTACTTGGCGGATTTTCATGAAACTTTACAGGAATGTTGCTCTTGATGTCCAATTGATCGTAGCAAAATTTCAGGTCGGCCAGAAATTTAAGATGGCCGCCACAGCTAAATATAGATTTTTAAAAAATAAGTTTGTAGCGACTACTTCTTGAAAACTATAAGTGATATTGATATGGGACTTTTTCTAAAATGATCAGCATGACATTATGTTGATCCTAGTCAAACATTATTTTGATTCGACGTTAAACATGGCTGCCAGTGGCCATCTTTGTTTACATAAGAGTTTGTATAGTAAAAATGTGTAGTGACTACTCCTCTGAAACCACTAGACGGATTTTCATGAAACTTCACAGGAATGTTGCTCTTGATGTCTAGTTGATCCTAGCACAATTTCAGGTCGGCTGGAAATTCAAGATGGCCACCACAGCTAAACATAGATTTTTAAAAACAAGTTTGTAGCGACTACTTCTTGAACACTGTAAGTGATATTGATATGGGACTTTTTCTGAAATGATCAGCATGACAAGATGTTGATCCTTGTCAAAAATTATTTTGATTCGACATTAAACATGGCTGCCAGTGGCCATCTTTGTTTACCTAGAGTTATATAGTAAAAACTTCAACTTGTAGCGACTACTCCTCTGAAACTACTTGACAGTTTTTATGAAACTTCACTTCACCTAGCTATCAAAATCTATCAGTAGAGCTTCAAGGTCATTGACCTCTTGTTTATTTATGGCAACTTCATATTTTATTTCCTTTCCAACAATAAAATTGACCTTTTTGTTTGTTTCATTTTGAAGTTTTTACGCGCTGGAAAATGCCCTTTTTACACAGTTTAGTGCGCTTAAAAATGCCCTTTTTAAAACCTGAGATAAACACTAATAATAAACATTATACAACTAGATATGGGAGAGTTTCAAAACCACCCTGCAGATTAAAATTGGAAGTTATTAGTGTGTAATTGGTTCTGTCTGAAAGTGTTGCCATGAACTTTAGATAAACTGGATGTGTTTATTATTGTTCGGCTGAGGGCGCCGGACATACTGTGGTAGTACTTTGACCTTAGGCATGGGGAATCAAAAGGACTGATAGTTGAGTATGTTTGGATTGTAATTAAAAATGTTTAAATGGCATTTAACGCATGCTATAAAACGCACCAGAATAAGATATAAAACACAAGAGATAAAACTGCTTAGCGATTTCTTGAATTTCTGTAAGAAATGATGCACCAATAATTCAAAAATTATACAAAATCATTTCGTTAAAACGATGTCTCCCTGTATTTTGACTGAAAACGAGGCTGATTATAAAATCAAATGGTTAAATGCGTAATACGAATTTTAGAAAAATTTAACGAAATTTATCGAATGTAATATCTGCGTTTCAATGTTTTCACATTGTTCTCGTTTTTAAATCGTTTTGATTAATTATTATTGGTAAATAACATTAAATGTTGCTAAGAAATGAGAAAATACGATGATATATTGGAAAGTTTTGGCATTTAAATTTCGTTTACGGGAAATCGCTAATTTTGTAATGCTTCATTTTGACTGTCAAATGCAGACAAATGTATTGAAAACGAAAGTAGATTTATGAGCGCAGACTCTTTGCATCAAGTTTTTCTTGTATTAAAATGTAAACATTTTCTATATAGAGTATCATCCAAATAAAGCCTGGGCTGGTCATAGTGGACAGCCATGATGTCTGGCCGGGCTGCTCTTACACAGCCTGGGCAGGTCATAGTGGACAGCCATGATGTCTGGCCGGACTTCTCTTACACAGCCTGGGCAGGTCATAGTGGACGGCCGTGATGTCTGGCCGGGCTGCTCTTACACAGCCTGGGCAGGTCATAGTGGACAGCCGTGATGTCTGGCCGGGCTGCTCTTACACAGTGATGTCTGGCGGGACTGCTCTTACACAGCCTGGGCTGGTCATAGTGGACAGCCATGATGTCTGGCCGGGCTGCTCTTACACAGTGATGTCTGGCGGGACTGCTCTTACACAGCCTGGGCAGGTCATAGTGGACAGCCGTGATGTCTGGCCAGGCTGCTCTTACACAGTGATGTCTGGCGGGACTGCTCTTACACAGCCTGGGCTGGTCATAGTGGACAGCCATGATGTCTGGCTGGGCTGCTCTTACACAGTGATGTCTGGCGGGACTGATCTTACACAGCCTGGGCAGGTCATAGTTGACGGCCGTGATGTCTGGCCGAGCTGCTCTTACACAGCCTGGGCAGGTCATAGTGGACAGCCATGATGTCTAGCCGGGCTGCTCTTACACAGTGATGTCTGGCGGGACTGCTCTTACACAGCCTGGGCAGGTCATAGTGGACAGCCATGATGTCTGGCCGGGCTGCTCTTACACAGTGATGTCTGGCGGGACTGCTCTTACACAGCCTGGGCTGGTCATAGTGGACAGCCATGATGTCTGGCCGGACTGCTCTTACACACAGTGATGTCTGGCGGGACTGCTCTTACACAGCCTGGGCAGGTCATAGTGGACGGCCGTGATGTCTGGCCAGACTGCTCTTACACAGCCTGGGCAGGTCATAGTGGACAGCCATGATGTCTGGCCGGGCTGCTCTTACACAGCCTGGGCAGGTCATAGTGGACAGCCGTGATGTCTGGCCGGACTGCTCTTACACAGCCTGGGCAGGTCATAGTGGACGGCCGTGATGTCTGGCCGGACTGCTCTTACACAGCCTGGGCAGGTCATAGTGGACGGCCGTGATGTCTGGCCGGGCTGCTCTTACACAGCCTGGACAGGTCATAGTGGACGGCCGTGATGTCTGGCCGGGCTGCTCTTACACAGCCTGGGCAGGTCATAGTGGACTGCCGTGATGTCTGGCCGGGCCGTTTGGAAAATTGTCTGAATGACCTAGTTAATTCAAATTACATTTAACCAAGTCAACATAGCAACGTTTGTTAATATTATGTCCATGACCACTAAATATACCAAGGTTTTAGTACTGATGATAAGATAGTTAAAATAACTGATAAACACGTGTACTGTTATTTAATAACGTATGTTTTAATTCTTCAAAATTTTGGCGCCGAATTGATGCTTTGCATCAAGTTTTTCTTGTTACAGCATGTGACTTTTATTACTGAAATTCAGCACTGAGTTTATAATTGATAAGTGGGAAACATTGTTTACCGTATTACTTCTAATATGAACTTTAAAAGGCTGCTACATAAATGTATACACAGCCCATCACTGGGTCAATCTCTGTTTAAAATCTCTGATTAGTGTTGGGAATCAGTCAGAAACAACACTATCTTTCATAGCAGCTGTATTAAAGCATATAATCTACAGTTTATCATGTGTGGTTGACTTATGAAACCCGAATATAAATATAAACCTTTAATTTACATTTACAAGCTACTGTAAATGGGTAACTTTCCGGGAGATTGCTTTCATAATCAATTTATGCAAAAATACTATATTTTTGGCCTGTAATAATATTAAAGCGTTTTTTACTAATGGCAGTTTAGATAATTACACTATGTGGACTTGCCATGAAGTTTGTGAAGCACTCATTTTTTCTATTAGATAATATTTTCGTCAGGTATGGAACCATCGTTTATAGACAAATTGTTGGTATCCCTATGGGTACGAACTGTGCACCACTTTTCGCAGATTTGTTTTTATATTGCTATGAAAGAGATTTTCATGTTGAGTCTTTCACCAGATACCCGGGCAGATATTATTGAAGCCTTTAATGACACCTCTCGGTATCTGGATGACATATTGAACATTGACAACCCTTTCTTTCCAATTGTGGTTAATAATGTTTATCCTAAAGAACTTCAGCTTAACAAGGCTAATATTTCTGATAATAAAGCTTCTTTTATAAAGCTTCTTTTTTTGATTTAGATCTCTCGATTGAAAATGGTGAAATTATTAGCAAAATCTATGACAAGAGAGATGATTTTAATTTTGACATTGTTAATTATCCCCACTTAGATGGGGATGTTCCCCGAGCAACTTCTTATGGGGTCTATGTGTCTTAACTATTTTCAAGAGCTTGTACTCGAGTTGAGGACTTTATTATTCATAATCTTTGTATAACTAAAAAGCTACTCCATCAGGGTTACCGTTACCATAAACGTCGTAAAACCTTTGCAAAATTTTATTGTTGTAACCCTGATCTTCTTTCCAAATATAAAAGCAATTTAAGGACTCTTCTGCGACAAGGACTATCACAACCTGACTTCTATGGTGATGTGATTTACAAACTTCATAAGATTCTTGGTCATGATCACTTTCATACTATCTTTGTTAAACTTGTTAAAAGGTTTATCAAAAGAGGTTATGACCCTATCATTTTGCAACGTACTGCATGCTTGGTGGTGGACAGTTCGCCACTACGCTTTCCTCTTTAATTGTACGATGACCTGACAGGCTGTGGACCCTATGATGACGCCTACCTAAAGCCCATTACGACGGTGGCGTTTGATGTTTGTCCGCGGTCTTGTCGCGCCCTCAATGGTTTATTCTCTTGTTGCTCTGGCTTCTGCCAAGTCATCGAGTACCTTCGAGTATTGCTTTTGTTGTATTTATATATACCCGAGCATCTAGGTGTTTTACTCATATTACCTTTTAACGCTGCCTTGTTGGTTAGAGAATATTTTATGGCAGGGATTTCTTTATTTACAATGTCCCGTTTGATTGGGATGACAATAGGGTAAGTGTAAGGTTTGGTGCACCCTAGAACCTGGTTAAGGCCACTGACCTTTCCAAGGCAGAAGCCCTATTGTCAACCCTTTTGTGTTTGTGATGTCGTTTGTATTTTTTATTACGATTGCCTTCTCGTTTGTCTCATTGTGTGTTTGTTTTTGTGTTTTGTGGTTGACTGTCTTCATTGAATGCTACTTTCCCTGTCCGATTTTTATATCTTTTTTTTTTTTTTTGATAGGCATATAGCACCCTTGATTTTATTAAGATGAAGTTCACTTGAAACATGTTTGATGGACTTGTCGCTTTAGGCGAGACACCATGTTGCGCACAACTCTTGTTAGTCACTCCAGTCTTTTGTCTACTTCTTAGAATCCCGCCAAATTCATGTTCATTTTATCATTTTTTGTTCATGTTAATAAAAGATCATCATGATCCCTGCATTGTTTCAGGTGCCATCTCGCTCACATCAAAAGAGCAGTGGCAGAAAAACAATAAACATGGCTCCAGCATAAATGGAGTTTCTATGATAGAATTTGCAGCAACTCTGCAGTTCAGGGTGAGAAGGTTCTAGGCCCATTTTCCATATTTTATCTCGATGTACATGGAGGATGAGCCTGGCATGTTCATGCCTGTTAGGCGCCATATAGCCTTTCATGTGTTGGTGCACCTTAAAACCCAATTCAATTGTCATTCAGTAGTCACCATAGACTACTTTTGTCCACTTTTTGGTTACTCCAGTCTACTTTTGTCCACTTATTGGGCATTTAATAGTCACCCAGTCTACGGTTGTCCACTTCTTTGTCATTCAATAGTCATTTAAGTCCCAGTTGTTATCTTTTTTAAATGCAATTACAGTGGGATTGCATATAAGGGGGCATAATCCATTAAATGATTACAGTTTTTTGATTTATCGCAAAAGGAGGTTAAATGAATTTAGTTTATTTACGTTGGATATCCTAACCATGACCTAACACATGTTTAATCATAATAACAAATTTTCTATTTTTTTTAATTTTCAAAGTAGTTAATCACTAATATTGTACATTTTCTACGTTCAGCCAAGAGAAACAGTCCTGATATCGGAGAATGCGGGATTACACAAAGTAGAAGATGTGTCAAGCATAATATTCAATGATGCCTTGGTGAGTATTATGTTTGGATTACGATATACATTTGAGATATTAGAATTTGAGGTATTACAGTTTGAGAGATTACAGTTTGATATGAGAGTTTGATATGAGAGTTGAGAGTTTGAGATATTACAGTTTAATATATGAGAGTTTGAGATATGAGAGTTTGAGATATGAGAGTTTAGTGTATTAGAGTTTGAGAAAATAGTCCCAAATATTATATATCGTAAAGTATAGGCGTATTTCATTGGCTTAGAAGCAGTCACATATGATAGATACATTTTAATAGCATGCAATAGTTTATCTGTGCCATTGGCGCTTTTTTTTTAATGGCCTTACACTTTTTCACCGAATTTCAATTCCAAGTAAAAGATATTATACAAATATGCTCATATTTTATGATATATAATAAAACAACTATTTAATTCCTTAGAACTATTCATCCTGGGGTGACTACAGTATTGTGTATATGTAAGCCAACATTAAAAAGGTCGCATAACTAATTTTGTTGTTTCAGTTTACACCTGGGGACATTGGAGTGATTTAATGCAAATTTGACAATACTATAATATACTAAGTCTAACATTTCTGTTAAGGTTGAAATTAACACATTGTATGTTTAAAGTTTTGTTAAAAGCAATATCCGATTACCAGTAAAACAATAAAAAGGTATGCTATGTTAAGAAATTGATCTTAAACTTAAATGTAAAAATACCAGTAAGCAGTATCTGAAGAACTGTATACCTTTTGTATACTGTTTAATGCTTTGTTTTGTATACTGTTTAATGCTTTGTTTTGTATACTGTTTAATGCTTTGTTTTGTATACTGTTTAATGCTTTGTGTTGTATACTGTTTAATGCTTTGTTTTGTATACTGTTTAATGCTTTGTTTTGTATACTGTTTAATGCTTTGTTTTGTGTACTGTTTAATGCTTTGTTTTGTGTACTGTTTAATGCTTTGTTTTGTATACTGTTTAATGCTTTGTGTTGTATACTGTTTAATGCTTTGTTTTGTATACTGTTTAATGCTTTGTTTTGTATACTGTTTAATGCTTTGTTTTGTATACTGTTTAATAGCTTTGTTTTGTATACATTATGCTTTGTTTTGTATACTGTTTAATGCTTTGTTTTGTATACTGTTTAATGCTTTGTTTTGTATACGTTTTGTTTACTGTTTAATGCTTTGTTTTGTATACTGTTTAATGCTTTGTTTTGTATACTGTTTAATGCTTTGTTTTGTATACTGTTTAATGCTTTGTTTTGTAAACTGTTTAATGCTTTGTTTTTTATACTGGTTAATGCTTTGTTTTGTATACTGTTTAATGCTTTGTTTTGTATACTCTTTAATGCTTTGTTTTGTATACTGTTTAATGCTTTGTTTTGTATACTGTTTAATTTGTTTGTATACCTGTTAAATGCTTTGTTTGTTTTGTATACTCGTTAATGAGTATTTGTTTTGTATACTGTTTAATGCTTTGTTTTGTATACTGGTTAATGCTTTGTTTTGTATACTGTTTAATGCTTTGTTTTGTATACTGGTTAATGCTTGTTTTGTATACTGTTTAATGCTTTGTTTTGTTTACTGTTTAATGCTTTGTTTTGTATACTGTTTATAATGCTATGTTTTTGTATACTGTTAATGCTTTGTTTTTGTATACTGTTTAATGCTTTGTTTTTGTATACTGGTTAATGCTTTGTTTGTATACTGTTTAATGCTTTGTTTTGTATACTGTTTAATGCTTTGTTTTGTATACTGTTTAATGCTTTGTTTTGTATACTGTTTAATGCTTTGTTTTGTATACTGTTTAATGCTTTGTTTGTTTTGTATACTGGTTAATGCTTTGTTTTTGTATACTGTTTAATGCTTTGTTTTGTATACTGGTTAATGCTTTGTTTTGTATACTGTTTAATGCTTTGTTTTGTATACTGTTTAATGCTTTGTTTTGTATACTGTTTAATGCTTTGTTTTGTATACTGTTTAATGCTTTGTTTTCAGAATGGAAAGTTTACCAGTTACCAGGGTTTGGATGGCTGGATGTTGGCCAATGGATGTGCAGGCATGTCTCCAGCTACGTCTTTGCCAGAAGTCATAACGCAGGTTAGTGCGTTGTAAAATGTATTCAAATGGATTAGCTACATGCAGATGTGTGTGAAGAAGTTTTTGTTCACCCCCACTTTCCAGGAACTCTTGTTTTTTGATGTAACTATACTGAAAGAAATAAGTTTAGCACGGTCTTTTGCATATCTAGCTTAAAGAAACTGAATGTTTATTTATAATGTGAAGCATTTGATTACTTTGTCAGAAGGTGTTCTTGGTGTTCTTGTTGTTCACTTATTATGTGTGATTCAACGTAAGTATCAGTTATCTCCCATTTATATAAATCAACATTTTTGACATTAAAAATAAGAATATTATCAAGAACAGGGTTTAACTTTATTCAATAACTATTCTGGGTTTTCGAGTGATAAAAAACGCAAAAACAGTTGACATTAACCTTGTCATAAAATGAAATTACGAACCAAAGTTTTAAATTTTAAAATTATCTCCCTTTATATTGAAAATAAGAACGAAATTATAATTTCTGTAAAGCAGGTAAATTAAAACACGTTGCTACTTTTTTTGTGGATATCGTTTAAAAATTATGTCCTGCATATACTTGTTAATTATTTTAACTATATTGTTAATGGCGGCTGAAGCACATAGCCTTGAATCTGCTCAATGGAATTTACCATGTTATTTATGTGCTAAACTTATTTCTTTCAGTATATAATGGCAGATGTGTGTTATTAAATGGTTTGGACGCATCTGGAACAATTTAAAAAGTCAGTCCAGATATAAATAAAACCCTTATATGTACTTCAGTTTCATATAAGTATCCGCCTCGCCGTTAATCCCTGGCCAGGTCCTACCAAAGACTATAAAAATTGAAATAGTAGGCTAGCTGTCTTACTTGATGTTTAGTAATCTCATATTACCTTGGTTTATAGAACCTTCTAAGATCATTTTTTTGCAGTTTCATGGAAACTAGAAAGTCAATTTGTGAAATTTTGTTTCTTGAGCAATTGAATTGAATTAGGTTTAATGGCAGACCAACAGATGAAAGGTTATATAGCGCCTAACAAGAATGAACATGCCAGCCTCATCCTTTATTTACATCAAGATAAAATATGGAGAATAGGCCTAGCACCTTTTAACCTGCAGAACTGAAGAGTTGTTTCAAATACTATTGTAGACTATTTACAATGGAGCAATGTTTCCACGTTAGCATATGCAGCATCATGATGAACCTTTGAATAAGCATGATCAAAATTGACAAATGAACATGACGTGGGAGTCCTACCCCTCTGCCTATAGCGGGATTTGCAGTGGTTGTATTCTACTTCGACAACCACACGGGGTACAGCACTGCACCGTAGATGTTTAAATGTATCATTGTGAATCTGGGTAAAAATATAAGACTTGGAATTGTGTCGTCAGTCTTATAAAACTTTCTAATGTAAATATTTTATGCATATCCATGATATTAAACGAGAAAATAAATCTGTTGAAATAATTGTTTTGAGAATAGTTAAAGCCTTAAATGCATCCACATGAAACTGTCCACACATATTAACCTGTTCGTCTTGTAGTGGCTTTTTGCTGTTTAAAACTAGTATTAATATTAATGGAGTAAAAAGATTATCCAATTGTTTGTTTTCTCAGAGATAAACTCTTAAAACAGTGCAAATATTTTTAATGAAACTTTGTACACATATCATCGTAGTGTTTTGTGGAGACTATATATAGAACTTTATTATATTTGTACATTTCTTTAAAAACAAAATACTAAATTTGTCGAAATGTTTACAGTATTATTGTTAAAGGGAATGTAGCTACACAGCCAAACGTGCTCTGTTATTGAGAGTTCTAAAAAACCTGGAGAAAGGTGAACAAATTACCAACATCAGACGATAAACATAAAATATATGAGCATTTGAAGTCATATTTCCCAATTATCATTTATGGAATATTAATAAATATCATTTAAAGCAAACAAAATCACTGCAAATGAATGTAAAATCCTTTACTGGACATATAAAGTATTATTGCCATTAAGTGTACATATTTTTCATACATTTGTGGTCATTTTTGTCTCGCCTTTTCAAAGAAAAAAACAGACATAGGTGTTGCTTTTCCGGCGGCGGCGGCGGCAACATTCAAGTTTTGCGTTTAGGTCATTTTCTCACAAACTGTATGCACTAGACCTTTCAAACTTTGCTTATAGTTGTATCTTGGGTGGTACATGACAACGTCTTAAAGCAAATGTGGAAGTGACCTTGATCCTCCAAGCAAAGGGCAGATAACTTAATAATTTTTAGGTTCAACTTTTGCGTTTAGGTCACTTTTTTACAAACTGTATGAACTAGACCTTTAAAACTTTGCTTATAGCTGTATCTTGAGTGGTACATAGCAAATTGACAAGGCAAATGTGGAAGTGACCTTGACCCTCCAAGCAAAGGGCAGATAACTTTATAATTTTTACCTTCAAATTTGACGTTTAGGTCACTTTTTCACAAACTGTATACACTAAGACCTTTCAAACTTTGCTTAAATTGCAACGTGACGTGGCAAATGTGGATGTGACCTTCACCATCCAAGCAAAGGGCAGATAACAAATTGTTACATTTACATCACTTTCTCATGAACTATAATTATGCACTAGATGTTTTAAACCTAATTTATAGCTTAATCTTTGGAAGCAAACATATTCTATTTTGACATAGTTGTGTCTTGGGTAGTGCATCTTTTTGGATGCATGGATTTCATCTATGGCCTTGACCTACTTTTTGGAGCTGATGATTTTTAGCTCTACTGGTCAAGGGCCTTCATTTTTCATCCGATCTATACCAAACTTTAACAGTTTGTTAATATCAATGAAAGCTCGGACAAGTACGAAAACCAGCCAGATTGGACCAGTAACAGCAGAGTTATGACCCTTGATTTAGTTAAAAATGCTATATTTTGCCTCGTTAAAGCGATAGGGCTTTCATTTTACATCTGATCTTTACCAAACTTTACCAGATGGTTTGCCTTTTTTGTTTTTAGCTCTTCTGATCAGAGATCAGCAGAGCTTATGCCGTGGTGCGGAGTCCGTCGTCCGTCTGTCTGTCTGTCCGTCCGTAAACTTTTTTTGTAGCGACTACTCCTCTGAAACTACCGAATGGATTTTCATGAAACTTTACAGAAATGTTGCCCATGAAGTCTAGTTGATCCTAGCAAAAATTCATGTTGATGTGAAATCCAAGATGGCCGCCAAATCTAAAAATATGTTTTTAAAAAACAAGATTGTAGCAACTACTTCTTGAAAACTCTAAGTGATATTGATATGGGACTTTTTCTAAAATGATCAGCATGACATGATGTTGGTCCTTGTCGAAAATCGTTTTGATTCGACGTTAAACATGGCTGCCAGCGGCCATCTTTGTTTACATAGAGTTATATAATGAAAACTTGTAGCGACTACTCCTCTGAAACTACTTGACGGATTTTCATGAAACTTTACAGGAATGGTGCTCTTAATGTCTTATTGATCCTAGCAAAATTTCAGATCGACCAGAAATTCAAGATGGCCACCACAGTTAAAAATAGATTTTTAAAAAATAAATTTGTAGCGACTACTTCTTGAAAACTATGTGATATTGATATGGGACTTTTTCTAAAATGATCAGCATGACATGATGTTGATCTGAGACGAACATTATTTGGATTCGACGTTAAACATGGCTGCCAGTGGCCATCTTTGTTTACATAGAGTTATATAGAAAAAAGTGTAGCGACTTCTCCTCTGAAACTACTTGACGGATGTTCATGAAACTTCACAGGAATGTTGCTCTTGATGTCTAGATGATCCTAGAAAATTTTCAGGCTAGCCGGAAATTCAAAATGGCTGCCATGGCTAAAAATAGATTTTAAAATAAATAAATTTGTAGCGACTACTTCTTGAAAACTGTAAGTGATATTGATATGGGACATTTTCTAAAAGGATCAGCATGACATGATGTTGATCCTTGTCGAAATTTATTTCGATGCAACTTTAAACATGGCCGCTAGCGGCCATCTTTGTTTACATAGATTTATATAGTAAAAACTTGTAGCGACTACTCCTCTGAAACTACTTGACACATTTTTATGAAACTTCACAGGAATGTTGCTCTTGATGTCTAATTGATCCCAGAATTTTTTTAGGTCGGCCGGAAATTCAAGATGGCCACTATGGCTAAAAACAGATTTTTTAAAAAAATGTTTGTAGCGACGACTTCTTGAAAACTGTAAGTGATATCTAAAATGATCAGCATGACGTTGATCCTTGTCGAACATTATTTTGAATCAAAATTAAACCCTGGGAACCAGTGGCCATCTTTGTTTACTTAGAGTTTGTATAGTAAACATTTGTAGTGACTACTCCTCTGAACCACTAGACGGATTTTCATGAAACTTCACAGGAATGTTGCTCTTGATGTCTAGTTGATCCTAGCACAATTTCAGGTCGGCTGGAAATTCAAGATGGCCACCACGGCTAAACATAGATTTTTAAAAACAAGTTTGTAGCGACTACTTCTTGAAAACTGTAAGTGATATTGATATGGGACTTTTTCTGAAATGATCAGCATAACAAGGTGTTGATCCTTGTCGAAAATTATTTTGATTCGACATTAAACATGGCTGCCAGTGGCCATCTTTGTTTACCTGGAGTTATATAGTAAAAACTTCAACTTGTAGCGACTACTCCTCTGAAACTACTTGACATTTTTTTATGAAACTTCACAGGAATGCTGACCTAGCTATCAAAATCTATCAGTAGAGCTTCAAGGTCATTGACCTCTTGTTTATATTTATTTTTGTTTGTTTTAATTTTTTATTTTTTATTTTATTTTATTTTTTTAATTTTCTTATTTCATTATTATTATTTTTTTTATTTTTTTGGTGTTAACGCCGTGTTATCAGGAAGCATTGCTGTGCCTATTGCTTTTTTTTCCCCGGTTCGTTGATTTTGATGGAGTTACAACCCCTAGACATTTTTTTGTTTAATTTCTTGTCGGCACTACTCCTCCTAAATGCCTTGTTGGATTTCGACCAAACTTGGCAGGAAGCATCGGTATGATGTCAAGTTGTGCATTTCGCGCTTTTGTTCCAGTTGGCTGTTTTATGAAGGAGTTATGGCACTTTGACATTTTTACTTTAAATTTCTTGTCGGCGCTACTCCTCCTAAACGGCTTGTTGGATTTCTACAAAACTTGGCAGGAAGCCTCAGTATGATGTCTAGTTGTGCAATACATGGTATATCAATGAAATTTTGGACAAGTTCTAAAACCAGCTAGATCTAGTTAGTAACAACAGGTTATGGCCCTTGATTTGTTGAAAAATGCTATTTTGTATTTTCCTTTGTTAATTCTTAAAAAATGTCCATGTCAGACTAGACACAGCAGACTTATTGCCCATGATTACCAGGTGAGTGATCTAAGACAATCCTATCCCTGTTGTTTTTGCTATGTTTTAACAAATATACTGATGGGAATTTTATGTCGACAACCCTTGATATAAGAGCCGTTTTAGCCAGTAGAGCATCCAAAGGCCCTCTTGGGCCTCTTGTTTTTAATAGAATGGCATTTTGTTTTTAAACAAATGCACTTTAATGTCATCTCAGCAAACTCGATTGTTTTTAGTTACTAAAATGTTTTAAATTACAAAATTTCATTGAAGCATAATTGACCTTTTTATTTTTAAGTCCAGCCCCCGTTAGGCAAGACATGTGAATCCACAGATTTCTTGTGATAATTCTTTCACCCGTATTAATGTTTTTCAGAACTTATAATAATAAAGATGGTTTGGCAGTGTCACTACATTCCCTTTAAGTAAATAAAGCTGTGTCCTAAAACTGGTATCCAAATCGCCTTCAGCCGCTTTATATAGCATTAAATTAGATTTTCAAGCAGGAATATATATTACAGTGCAATGAAATAGAATTATTACTAGTGTAAGGTGTTCTGGAAGTTTGTATCACCTCGAGTTAACATGTCATACCTGTTGGATGCCATGAGAGACTTTAGCCTCAGATGTGATCCTGCTGATATGGCATATCCACAAGAGTTGATGCAAGCTTCCAGTAAGGCCTAAAAAAAAAACTTGTGTGTTTCTGGTTTCACCCTGTCAAAAAGTTAGGGTAGGTAGGTAGGAAAAAGTTATTTTTTTAGATATATTTTTCGCATATATTATGCCATTTTTGTACTAAGGCAACTTTTTGATAACCTTTGCAATCCAGATTAGATGCTTCACAACTCTGGCTAATAAAATTATCATTTGAATAAAAAAATAAATAAAAAAAAAAAAAAAAAAAAAATTTTTTTTTTTTTTTTCCGCTAAAAATATTTAGGGTCGGCGGTGATAAAGTAGGGTCGGTCGGGAAACCGGAAACACACATGTTTTTTTATTAGGCCTAATGATCCTTTTATTAAATGGAGAGAACTGTAGCTAATGTTGTAATAACTTGTAGTTCAATCCATGTTGCTATGAATATTGTGATGTCGAATTGATGTATTGTAACATATCTGCAATAAAATATTATTAAACAAAAAGATCCTTTTATCATATACCTTCATGAAAATGCTGGTCTCATAAAATATATATAGTAGACTAGTTTGTTTACGCAGGTAGGCAACAATGTCATAAGGCGGTGACATTATTAGTTATTAGGATTCTTGACAGGGGACATGGGCTCACATTCCTTGCCTGAAAATTATATTCACCCGAGCCGTTAGGCGAGGGGGAATATATATTTCCAGGCAGGGAATGTGAGCCCATGTTCCCTGTCAAGAATCCTAACAACGGATTTGTCATACTTCAAAGTTGTAACCATTTATTTAAGAAAGAAAACAGCCAAAACACGATTTCATTTTTATTGCGCCAATTTCCCCGTACCGTGCCTCTAACTAGACGTTGTTTACTTTTGTGACGTCATCGCTCTAACGTCGTTAAATTTGGCGGATTTATTAATAAAATAAACGTATTTTGTCACTATGTTAATGTTTTATTATCTATAAAGTTGCCAAAAAAATACACTTACGATTATTTCAGACTTTTACACACATCGGAAAGCGCAGAAAAGCGATAGGAAGGAAACAATCGGCGGTTTCCAAAACGAATCGGCAACGTTATCATCGCCATTTTATTTTGTGTATTGGAGTAATGGGGTACCTACGGGGAATTCATCCTATGTTCACATCTCGAGACGTAGACATGGGCATTGACCAATGAAATACTGAGCATTTTCTTTGCAGTATGACAAATGGCTTATGTTGTATCGTAATGCAGAAGATGCTAGGGCCTAAATTAAAATATTGTTTGTTTGCCCGTTACCTACCGACCCAAATTTTTTGCCCCGACCCAAAATATTTTATTGCGTTTCCAAAAAAAAAAATTTATTTTTTCATTTTCTTCGATGATTGCAACAAGCAATACAAAAGTGTACAAAGTTGGTACATGTAAAAGCAGTCAACCTTACAGTGTAATGTAATGTAATAGCACATATTAAATATTAATTACAAACACACAACATACATTGTAGAACAGATACATGTTAAAAACAAGCAAGAAAATATAGTTTTATCAAATAAAATAATTTACCTACCTACTTACCCAGTGATTTTTTGCTTTGTAGGTAAAGGGCAAACAAACAATATTTTAATTTAGGCCCAGTGGCGATACAGGTTTTTTTTCCGTTGCAAGAAAATGAAGGTTTATGTACATAGTAAATGGGAATATTGTCATCTTTATTCAATGAGACTGACAACGCGAGTTGTTAAACAAACTAACACATCTTCCCTGAGGCATGCTAATTTATTACATGTTCTGTTTCAGTTTCTGCTGAATGGCTTATTGCGCGTGATAGGACTGTGTTACCAGGCCAGTTTTGACAGCCTGGTGCTCAAATGTAAACAGGAGAAAGATGCTGCAAAGATTAAATCATCATAGAGTTAATAAATAGGGGAAAGATGCTGCAAAGATCAAAACTTCATAGAGAAATCTGTCATCATAGAGAAGGATGCTGCAAAGATCAAATCTTTGTAGAGAAAGATGCAACCAAGATCAAATCATTGTAGACATGTAAATGGGAGAAAGATGCTGCAAAGATAAAATCCATGTAGAACTGTAAATGGAAAAAGATGCTGCAAAGATCTTATCATTGTAGCACTGTAAATGGGAGAAAGATGCTGCAAAGATCTTATCATTATAGAAATGTAATTCGGAGAAAGATGCTGCAAAGATCAAATCATTGTAGCACTATAAATAGGAGAAAGATGCTGCAAAGATCAAATCATTGTAGAAATGTAATTGGGAGAAAGATGCTGCAAAGAACAAATCATTATAGAATTGTAAATGGGAGAAAGATGCAGCACATATCAAATCATTGTAGCACTATAAATGGGAGAAAGAGCTTGATAATCAATGAAGTGTCCTCATAAAACATTAATAGATCAAATTATTGTATACTGTAAATGAGGGGAAGATAAGAGCAAAGATCATACCATCGTTTAAATGTAAATGGGAGAAAGATGCAGCAAAGATCAGATCATCGTAGAACTGTAAATGGGAGAAAGATGCAAACAAGATCAAATCATTATAGAACTGTTAAGGGGAGAAAGATGCAGCCAAGACGAACTGTAAATGGGAGAAAGATGTAGCAAAGATCAGATCACCGTAGAGTTTTTTATTACATGTTTAGTCTTGTGAACATTTGTTCCATTGTTAAACAAGCCTGTTTTAGCTGCTGTTTAATCCCTATAGACTCAAAACTGATGTCTCGTCCAATGGAGACTCATCTGATGTCCTGTCCAATGGAGACTCATCGGATGTCTCGTCCAGTGGAGACTCAGCTGATGTCACATCCAAAGGAGACTCATCTGATGTCCCGTCCAATGGAGACTCATCTGATGTCCTGTCCAATGGAGAAAGGATAGAAACATAAACCAGGCAGTCTCATGTATCGAAGTTTCATCCTCTGAGCCTGTTAAAGAACACAGGAATATTTGATAGTAAGAGTGGGGACAGTTCCCGTATTCTTATGTATCCTTGACCTTTGGGCTGGCGTGAAATAACCTATCATGTATTACTGAGCTATTTAAAGACAATTCTGTTGTTGATATAAAAAAGCATTTTATGAGTACAAAAAATACATAATCTTTATGGTTGCATGACTCAAAATACATAATCTTTATGAGTGCATGTACTCAAAATACATAATCTTTGCATGGATTCACCATGTACATAATAAATGTTTGTTTACATTCCCAAATTTTAAATATAGTAAGTCTGTGTAAAAATGATTTATTTCAATAATTAAAACTTGAAATCCATTACCTTTTGGGTATATGGTGGCTTGTACCTGCTAAAATTATCAAAGTTAATTTCCTAAATGCATCTCAATACACTAATGACATTAGGTGATAAAGAGCAGAAGAACTTACATAATGTCTGAGCAATATAGGGACTACCGGTATTTGATATTTTTATTGTAAAAAAAAACTTTTTAAGTACTTTTAGTGGTCCCGTAACATGTGTTGTAACACTATCGATTGTATTTTAAGAATGTATATTTTCTAACATGTGATAATCTAACATTCATTTATCATTAGCTTACATATTTATATATTTATATTTATTTTATGATGAACAATGGAGTACTTAATTTTAGCAATGAAATAAAAAGTGTTATTCTATACTGTGGAAGATGGAGTTATATGTTTTCCCTGCCAGAACTACTGAGACGTCAGTTTCCTGTGTCCTTTTTCATTTATGAAACTACTTTTTTCAGTCGGTAATGAAATTTACTGTATATCATCTGCTTGAAAAGAACTAAATGAATAGTTTATTGAAATTGGTCAAGTATTTTATGTTATAGTGAGTTAAAAATAGTAAATTCGCCAAACTGAACCTGTGACATCACCAAAAATATCATTTGTCCTTCCATCAATTTTTTCTTGTGGAAGCTCTAGCCGCTCCATCTTAACCAGACTTACACAGTAGTTATATATCTAATAGTTATCTGCCCTAGAATTGGCAAAAATGCATTAATACATAAATTATTATTATTATTATTTTGAAACTTGTTTCATTGGTTCATTTAATAAATATTTGTTTTTACTTCTTAACTTTTTAATTGGGAACCTGGGAACGTGGCTTCAGACCTCTTTAGCAGACTTGTTGAAAATGTTTATGTCTATAAAAGCTGAGGGAAGTTAAAAACCATCCTATTTTGATCTCCCCACCCTGTCCCCGACATTATTAGGGCCATTATAGCCGGTAGAGCGTCCATATGCCCCCATGTGCTTCTTGTTCTGCCCTCGGCATTAATTGGTCCATTATAGCCGGTAGAGCGTCCATATGCCCCCATGGGCCTCTTGTTCTGTCCCCGCCATTATAGACGGTAGAGCGTCCATATGCCCCCATGGGCCTCTTGTTCTGCCCCCGACATTATTAGGGCCATTATAGCCGGTAGAGCGTCCATATGCCCCCTTGGGCCTCTTGTTCTTCCCCCGACATTATTAGGGCCATCATAGCAGGGAGAGCGTCCATATGCCCCCATGAGCCCCTTGTTCTGCCTCCGCCATTATAGCCGGTAGAGCGTCCACATACCCCCTTGGGCCTCTTGTTCTGCCCCCGACATTATTAGGGCCATCATAGCAGGTAGAGCATCCATATGAGCCCATGAGCCCATTGTTCTGCCCCCGCCATTATAGCCGGTAGAGCGTCCACATGGCCCCTTGGGCCTCTTGTTCTGTCCCCGACATTATTAGGGCCATTATAGCCGGTAGAGCGTCCATATGCCCCGTAAGGCCCTTGTTCTGCCCCAGACATTATAGGGCCAATATAGCCGGTATAGCGTCCACATGACCCCTTGGGCCTCTTGTTCTGCCCCGACATTATTAGAGCCATTATAGCCGGTAGAGCGTCCATATGCCCCGTAAGGCCCTTGTTCTGCCCCTGACATTATAGGGCCAATATAGCCGGTATAGCGTCCATATGCCCCCATGGGCCTCTTATTCTGCCAACGACATTATAGCCGGTAGAGCGTCCATATGCCCCCATGGGCATCTTGTTCTGCCCCCGACATTATTAGGGCCATCATAGCCGGTAGAGCATCCATTTGCCCATGCCCCATGGGCCTCTTGTTCTGCCCCCGACATTAGTAGGGCCATTATAGCCAGTAGATAGTCCATATGCCCCTTGGGCCTCTTGTTCTGCCCCGACATTATAAGGGCCATCCTAGCCGGTAGAGCGTCCATATGCTCCCATGGGCCTCTTGTTCTGCCCCCGACATTATTAGGGCCATTATAGGAGGTAGAGCGTCCAAATGCTCCCATAGGCCTCTTGTCTGTCCCCGACATTATTAGGGCCATCATAGCCGGTAGAGCGTCCATATGCCCCCGTGGGCCTCTTGTTTCTACATACACTTGGATTGTAAGGCATACAATAAAAAAAAAACATCAGGAAGGGATCAAATTCATATTTCCCTCTTGCTTCGCATTCGACGAATTAAAATATGTTCATCACTCCACAACAACATCTCTATACAGGCATATAGCAACCTGTACGCAAAAATGGCAACTGCATACACCTGGTTGTGAAATAAGTTTTTTTGTGGCGACTACTCTGAAAGTACGAATGGATTTTCATGAAACTTCACAGGAATGTTGCCCATAAGGTCTAGTTGATACTAGCAAAAATGCAGGTTGATGTGAAATCCAAGATGGCTACCAAAGCTACACATCGGTTTTTAAAAAAGAGGTTTGTAGCGACTACTCCTCCAAAACTATAAGTGATATGGGACCTTGACTAAAATGATCAGCATGACAACGTTGGTCCTGGTTATAATCATGTTGATTCGACGTCAAACATGGCCACCAGCGGCCATCTTTGTATACATGCAGTTGTATAGAAAACGATCAGCATGACATGATGTTGATCCTTGATGAAACTCGTTTTGATTCTACGTCAAACATGGCCACCAGCTGCCATCTTTGTTTGCATATAGTAATATCGCAACATTTTGTGGCGACTACTCTAAAACTACTAGATGCATTTTTATGAAACTTTACAGGAATTTTGCCCATACGGTCTAGTTGATCCTTGCAAAAATTCAGGTTGATGTGAAATCCAAGATGGCCACCACAGCTATAAATAATTTTAAAAATACAATTTTGTGGCGATTACTTCTCAAAAATCATAAGGGGTATTGATTTGGAACCTTTACCAAATTGATTGGCATGACATGTAGTTGGTCAAACATGGCTGCCAGTGGACATCTTTGTTAACATAGAGTTACATAGAAATAACGTGTAGCGACTCGTTCTCTGAAACTAATGGATTTTCATGACACCTTATAGGAATGTTGCTCTTGGTGTCTAATTGGTCCTAAGTAAACTTCAAGTTGGTTGAAATTTCAAGATGGCTGCCATAGCTATACAAAATACAATTAAAAATATGAAAAACCATACGGTGTATTGATTTGGAACCTTTACAAAATTGATTGGCATGACGTAAAGTTGGTCCTAAACAAAATTCGTTTTTATTCAATTTCAAATATGGCCGCCAGCGAACGTCCTTGCTTTCATAGAGTTATATAGGAAAAACTTGTGGCGAATACACCTCTGAAACTGCTTGATGGCTTTTCATGAAACGTTTCAAGATTTTTGCTCTTAATGTCTAGTTTGTCCTAAGTACATGTCGGCCTGAACTTCAAGATGGCCACCACAGCTAAAATAGATTTTAAACGTACAACTTTGTGGTGACCTTGTGCTATTGATTACCTTTATCAAAATGACTGTCATAGCATGAAGTTGGTCCTAAAAAAAAAAAAAATTGACGTCAAACATGGCCACCTCCAGCCATCTTCGTTTACATAGAGTTATATAGGAAAAACTTGTGGCAACTGTTCCTCTGAAACACAGACCTAATAACAAACATATTGGACAGAGGGTAATTTACATGAATTTCACGTGGGACAGCGCGAAAATTTCACAAAATGTTGCCAAACTTTAAACACTTGTATCTTGAGATTTTTATAGATACGAGTTTCATTCATGCCAAAACCCATCACAAATTTAATTCTAGTGATAGCATTTTCCTTACTCTACCATGTTAAACAAATAAGGCGTTCAGTGGAAACTTTTACTTTGTCAAACCAGTAAACTGATTATTAGTTCACTGGTCAAACTTTGGTTTTTAAGAGAAACACCAAAAATGATGAAAGTGTTATCTTTAAGCGTCTTTTTATACAACTTCTTATGTGAAAATAAATTAAAAAAATATTATAATCCCATTATGATATTCATTACGAATCTTTTGAATTAATTCTCATCAAAATCAATGAATAAATAAATGAGGAGATAAAAGGAAAAGTTAAGATGCCACCTGATATTTTGGCTACTATCTGTTTATTAATATGTCTGTGTCTGAAATTACTTAAAGGATTTTCTTGAAACTTTACAGGAATGTTACTTTTGTTACAGAAATGATTTTCATTTGAGAAATATTCAAAATAAAATGTATTTACTCTGACAACTGTAAGGGCTGCTTGGACTTCAAACATGCCTCCTCCAAACATGGCCACACAAAAACTTGTATTGTTTAATGATTAACAAGCACTATCCAGGGTTTCCCCCAGGGTCATAAAGCATGTCGCATGCAACATGCCTTCCTGGAAAAGAAAGGAAAAACGACATGCCTTCATCAGAGCAACATGCCTTAATTCATTCTTAATGTTCATGAATAACAGATTTAAAAAAAAGAAAAATAGAATTTCTATGGTGATTCTTGTTCCTTTTGCACCAAAATCATCAAAGTATTTAATTTTGCCATTTTGCCATTAATAGGCAATATTGTTCAAGCCCAGTTTGTTAAATGTAATGTCAGAACAACATGCCTTCACAATTTTCTGGGGGAAACTCTGCTATCCCTTCAAATAATGACAAACATATACAAAGTTATGATACCGTTCCAAGATCTAGCTGTTCAGATCTTCAGCGTTTCAAGGTCACGGACCTCTTGTATATTTAAACGTCCTCGACCACGGAGGAGCTTTTGAATTTGAAGAGGTATTGCATCATCTGGTTAAAGTTGTATGTTTTGCTTGTTTAACAAGGAACTTTGTAAATGTAATACAAATTAAAAAATTGCTTTTTCAATATTCAATGATTTGAAAACAAGAGAGCCAAATAGTTAGCCCTGAATCACCCACCCGATGACTTTTCTCAGTTGTAGATACTTGCAACAGTGACGAAAGTAGGTCAGATAAAAGAGGTCCATTAAGTTCATCAAAATATTTTTAAAAGATTTCCCAATATACTTCTATGTAAGCTGATAGCCGCAGGCATGCTAACATTTGACTCCAGGGTCACCATTCGAACAAGCTTGGCAGAGGAGCATACGCCTATGCTACATGCAATACTATATGAGGTCTATGCCTTCTGGTTTCAGAAAATATTTTTCACTGGCTTTCCTAGATAAATCTATGTAAATCGTTTGACACTAGGGGCGGGGCCAAATTTGATTTCATGGTCACCATTTGAATACAATTCATAATTTTGCATTGCCAAAATGTTGAGATTTGACCTTATTTTCACCAGGTGATAAAAGTTGTGTTACTCGGTTTTTATCCTTAGGTTCTAGCCTATAGTAAAATAAAAATCTTTGGCAGAGTAAAAATATAATTTTCAAAATTCTATTTTGAAAGATACATATTTTGAATCAATTTGCATGGAAGTTTATGAAATATGCAGTGTTTCAAAATAATCACATTGTAAATACCTAAATTTTGACAGTAAACTTGGTTGAACATCAAGGATAAAATCCGAGTTTATCACCTACCAAAATTTAGAGGTGTCTCAAATTTCTGCTCACTGATTGGTCAGTTTATTTTGATGATTCTTTGTCAAAATTATGAATAGTTAGAAGACCATACGCTTTTACTACGTGCTAAATAATAGACATCTAGCCTTTGTAGCTTCAGATAAGATGGAATTTTTTTACCTTTGTTACTGTTTGCAAAGCTTTGACCCCGGTCGGTGGGACCCGATTTTACCCCACGGTCACCATTTCAACTCACTCGAAACAAGACCATAAGCTAATGCTACATGCAGTATATGAGAGCTTTATGCTTTGTGGATTCAGAGAAGTAATTCTAGTTAAACATGTGACCCCTAGGGCGGGTCCAAATTTGACCACATGGTCACCATTTCAACAAACTTGGTAGAGAAGCATAAACGTATGCAAAATATTAGGCATCTAGCTCTTGTAGTTTCAGAAAACTAATCCTATATAACTTTTTAATATTTTGACCCCCGGGGCTAGCCAGTGTCAGCTCTGAACAAACAGTGTAGAGGACCATGGCTTCATGTTATGTATGGGAGCTGAGCTTCATGTATTGTATGAGAGCTGAGCTTCATGTATTGTATGAGAGCTGAGCTTCATGTATTGTATGAGAGCTTTATTATATCTTGATATTTCAGATGCAATATCTCCAAATACACACTTTGGGCCCACGGGGGCTGCGGCGCAGCGAGGTGGTGGGAAGTAGGGGTGGGAGTGGGGATGGAGGGGCGAGGGAATTTGAACACACTTGATATGTAACTCGGAATCTATTCAGTGGTTCTTGGGAAGAAGACTGTTTAAGGTGTCATCTCTGACAAATTTAAAATACATTGACCTAAGTTGACAATAAAATCTGCAGTATGTCGCAGTGTGTCTCTACATATATCGAAAGTATACACCTTATTGTAGATGATCTGCATCGAAACTGGTTCATGTTTGTTCACTCCGTTATTTGTTGATAGCTATAAGCAGTGATGAAAACCGTGAACTGCCTCGTTAATGTCCAAGATTAAGTTCGACTATTCGTCTTATTGGTCGACGGAATTGGTCGGAATAATCACTGTATAATGGTTCAACATTCATATTTTACTTTGAAAACTTAACAGGTGGGAAATGTAATTTTCTGTTGTCTGGTGACTGGAATGCGCGGGTTGCCAACCGTACGGATTATGTAGAAAATGAATATTTGCAAACGTTAGATTTTTTACCTAATGATTATATAGAAGATATGCCTTTACCTAGAATATCTCAAGATAGTGTTGTAAATAAATACGGAATTCAGCTTTTAAATTTTTGTAAACAGACTGGTTTAAGAATTATGAATGGGAGGGTTGGTCAAGATAAAGGGGTAGGGAAATTTACATGTGTTAAGCAGAATGGAAGCAGTGTTGTTGACTATGTGCTGTGTAGGCATAACTTAATGAACTATTTTAGCAGTTTTTATATTGATGATCCAAATATTTTATCCGACCACTGTATATTGAATTTTGCAATTGGTTTAGGTAATTTAAAGACAGACGAAACTGATGTTGAGATACTTCAGAAAATACCTGATGTTGATTATAAATATAAATGGGAAGATAGTAAAAAGGATCAGTATAAGGAATCGTTAGGTAGTACACATATAAGGGAGAGATTAAATGTTTTAATAGAAAATTAATCTCTTATAGATAACACATATGATATCGATTTAAACATAATGGAATTTAATACTACACTCGGAGACATTTGTAATCCATTATTCAGAAAAGAGACAGGTAAACAATCAAATGAAAATGGCTCATGTTTTGAAAAGAAGAATAAAGCATGGTATGATTCTTCATGCACGGAAAAACGAAATGAGTTTAAACAAAAATGATGAAAGTAGGAGTAATATGTCGAAAAGTAGAAGTGAGTATAAGCAGCTTATACGGAACAAAAAATATAATTATGATAAAAAGCAAACCAATAAATTGGAACGTGCTCGTTTAGATAATGCGAAAGAGTATTGAAGGATGTTGAACAATATATGTACTGAAAAAAAGTCTACTACATTGAGTGCCACAAAGTTCTCGGAATATTTTAAATCTATAAATGACCCCGAGATTGTATTGTTTCAACCTGATGAAGATGTGTTATATTTTAATGACACATATATTCAAGGCGAATTACATATTATGTTTGAGGAATTAAATATTGAAATTTCTCTTCCGGATTTTTTTTTAAATACGGCATTGACACATTAATACCTTATTTACATAAATTATTTAACTATTGTTTTCATATGGGTATTTCCCGGAAAATTGGTCCGAGGGCTACATAGTTCCACTGCATAAAAAGGGTGATATAAATACAGTTGAAAATTATAGAGGAATAACATTACTAAGTACGCTGGGTAAATTATTTACAAGAATTCTAAATACTAGATTAAATGAATGGGCCGAAAAATATAACGTATATATTGAAGCACAGGCTGGTTTTCGCAAAAACATGGGAACTATTGATAATATTTTCGTATTGCATGGGCTGATAAATCATATTATTTGTGAAAATAAAAAACTATATTCGGTTTTTGTTGACTTTACTAAGGCTTTTGATTATGTTGTTAGAGATATATTATGGTACAAATTATTGAAATATGGCGTCAGAGGGAAAATGATTGATATTGTTAAAGCTATGTATGAACATGTAAAATCAAGAGTTAAGTATGAAAACCAACTAGGGGATGCATTTACATGCTATTTAGGGGTACGTCAAGGAGAGAGTATTTCGCCATTTTTATTTTCGATGTATATTAACGACTTGGAAGAACATTTTGCTTTAAATGGGTATAATGGCATTGACACTGGAATGTTGAAAATATTTTTATTATTGTACGCGGATGATATTATCATCATGTCTGAAACGGAAAAAGGCTTACAGCAGGGTTTGGATTTGCTTTATGAATATTGTAATAGATGGAAATTAATGGTTAATGTAAATAAAATGAAGGTCATGATTTTTAAAAAAGGAGGCCGTTTGCCAAGGGGTCTAAATTTTAAGTATGGTGAAGTTGCTATTGATATTGTTAATACATTTGTTTATCTTGGTGTTGTGTTTTCTACCGGAGGGTCGTTTATAAAAAACATTTAACACATTAAGTGGGCAAGCATTAAAAGCCATATTCCAGTTAAAGAAATATACTTATAAATTTACAAATTTGTCAGTATCCCACATGTTGAGTCTATTTGATAAATTGATATTGCCTATATTGAACTATGGATGTGAGGTATGGGGGTTTGCGAAAGCAGATGAAATAGAGAGAACACATTTATCATTTTGTAAAAATGTATTAGGTGTAAAAATACAGACGCAGAATAACTTTATTTATGGGGAACTAGGAAGACAGTCACTCATTAATTATAGAATTCATAGAATTATAAACTTTTGGTTTAAGATTGTTGGGAGCAATGATACAAAGTACATAACCATTGTGTATTATATGATGTTAGATGATATGGCAAAATATCCTAACAAACAAAATTGGGCAAGTCAAGTTAAATATATTTTTGATAAACTTGGTTTTAATCATATCTGGTTATTCCATGGCGTTGGAAATAAAACAGGTTTTATGTCAATTTTTAAACAACGATTAAAGGATACATTTATTCAAAGTTGAAATGAAGAATTAGTGAACTCAACCCGTGCTAGGACATATGTATTGTTTTCAGAATTTCGCTTTCAACCGTATTTAGAAAATGTAAATTTAAGAAAATTCAGATGTGCTTTAAGCAGATTACGAGTGTCATCTCACCGTCTTGAAGTGGAGACGGGGAGATGGCACAAACCAAAAAAAATACCACTATATGAACGTAAATGTCAGTTATGTAACAATCTCGAGGATGAATTCCATTTCTTGTTTGAATGCACAATGTACAAAGAACTGCGTTTAAAATATATCAAACCATACTACTGGAAGCATCCTAATATTCTCAAGTTTACTGAACTCATGAACAATAACAATGTACGCATAGAAAGAAACCATGCCATGCATGTTTTTGAAAGTTTTAAAATACGTAATGAATTATTGTATAATAATACATAAGATTCTCCTCGTCAGCTCATTTGATAGGAGTATATGCATACTTCATTGCTATAACAAGTATACTTCAGTTGAACCATGCTTAATCACTTGATAATAGTTACTATGTATACTGTATCACCACCTATTGATATTTTGTATATTGTTAAATAAGCATGTGTGTACTCATGGGCCTATGGCCTTTTGTATGAAATAAACTATTCTATTCATACTCATGTAAACTTTGTACATTTTATTTCAGTTCAGCTTTTTGAAAAAAATCACTTCCGTTTTGAAAATATACTGGAAGGAAATACCAGTACTTATGCCCGCCCCTTCCATGGGCTCTGTCATCCAGTTAGGCCTCTGTCACCAAAGAAACGCGGTGTATGGCGTGTTAAACCAATTTGGTTACTTACATGCATTTTGTGTAGTATGATTGGTGCAATTTCCTTTAATGAATGCAAAATCTTAAATCGTTTAATTCAGAATAACTAAGGAATTGGAGATATACCATGATATAACTTCCAATACATGTAAGTTAGAGAACTGTAGTTATTCTAACAGGGTTAATGCGAATGCTGAAATATAAAGTATTTCGAAGAACACTTAATCAGATTGATTTATCCTACATGCGTCCAATCTTTGAGTATGCGTCCATTACCTGTGAAGGCTTTTCCTTATACGAAAAAGATACTTTGGAAAAATTACAGTATGAAGCAGCCTGCTAACTCGTTCTGTATCCATACATCGTTTATCAGCTTTTCCCTATCCGATAGGAGAAAACTGAACTGCAAAAGCTTATTACAGTATACAAAGTTTAAATCTGGAACAACTCCAAACAATATTTCAAATTCGTTCCCACGATTGGTAAGCCACAATTGATAAGACAGATGAGCTCCTGCAACCTTCGAAAGCCTATTTCGATGTTCAAGAGGAAACTTTTAAGGTTTTTTTTGCCAGCTCAAAAGTTTCCTCACACTACTTAACTGAACTTTTTTTTCAACTGTAACTTATTTCGTACACAACGGCTTCGCTTGTTTCAGTCAACTCGTACATTTCACCCATTACATTTAAATACAATGCTTTTTGGCCGCGAACACTTGTCAGCAGTCCACATGTACATAAGAGAAACGCAGCAGTTTGCCTAGATTTACTTTTGCAACTCATGCTGATTGACTCTCTTCTTTCGAACTTGACATAATCTCTATACTTCTTTTTCTTTCACTAGTTCCTAGTTTTACTTCCTCAATACATTTTCTCTTATCATGATAGTGTGTGCAAGTTATGTATATTAATGTAGTTGTCTGACGTTGTGTGTATACTAGCTACTTTGTGTGTATACTATTTTGTGTGTATACTACTTTGTGTGTATACTAACTTTGTGTGTATACTATTTTGTGTGTATACTATTTTGTGTACTATTTTGTGTGTATACTATTTTGTGAGTATACTACTTTGTGTGTATACTTTTTTGTGAGTATACTATTTTGTGTGTATACTACTTTGTGTGTATACTATTTTGTGTGTATACTATTTTATGTGTATACTACTTTGTGTGTATACTATTTTGTGTGTATACTATTTTATGTGTATACTACTTTGTGTGTATACTACTTTGTGTGTATACTATTTTGTGTGTATACTATTTTGTGTGTATACTACTTTGTGTGTATACTACTTTGTGTGTATACTATTTTATGTGTATACTATTTTATGTGTATACTACTTTGTGTGTATACTACTTTGTGTGTATATTATTTTATGTGTATACTACTTTGTGTGTATACTATTTTGTGTGTATACTATTTTATGTGTATACTACTTTGTGTGTATACTATTTTGTGTGTATACTATTTTGTGTGTATACTACTTTGTGTGTATACTATTTTGTGTGTATACTATTTTGTGTGTATACTACTTTGTGTGTATACTATTTTATGTGTATACTACTTTGTGTGTATACTACTTTGTGTGTATATTATTTTATGTGTATACTACTTTGTGTGTATACTACTTTGTGAGTATACTACTTTGTGTGTATACTTTTTTGTGAGTATACTATTTTGTGTGTATACTATTTTATGTGTATACTACTTTGTGTGTATACTATTTTGTGTGTATACTATTTTATGTGTATACTACTTTGTGTGTATACTACTTTGTGTGTATACTATTTTGTGTGTATACTATTGTGTGTGTATACTACTTTGTGTGTATACTATTTTATGTGTATACTACTTTGTGTGTATACTACTTTGTGTGTATATTATTTTATGTGTATACTACTTTGTGTGTATACTACTTTGTGTGTATACTACTTTGTGAGTATACTACTTTGTGTGTATACTTTTTTGTGAGTATACTATTTTGTGTGTATACTATTCTATGTGTATACTACTTTGTGTGTATACTACTTTGTGTGTATATTATTTTATGTGTATACTACTTTGTGTGTATACTACTTTGTGTGTATATTATTTTATGTGTATACTACTTTGTGTGTATACTACTTTGTGTGTATATTATTTTATGTGTATACTACTTTGTGTGTATACTACTTTGTGTGTATACTATTTTGTGTGTATACTACTTTATGTGTATACTATTTTATGTGTATACTACTTTGTGTGTATACTACTTTGTGTGTATATTATTTTATGTGTATACTACTTTGTGTGTATACTACTTTGTGTGTATACTATTTTGTGTGTATACTACTTTGTGTGTATACTATTTTGTCGGAAAGGGCATTAACTAATGTTGTAAGAACTTGTAGCAGAACCCTTTTGCTATTATATATTGTCAATAAAATATGTTTAAATTCAAACAGGGTCACCAAAGTACACCGTGCTACACAACATCATTTGTCTCAGCTCGTTGGGACCAGACTATATTAAAGTATCTAAATATAAGTATTAAGGTCTGTGTGAGCATATCATATGATATACAATGATATACAAATGCAAATAATCATTAATAAATGTTTAACTCCGTACAAAAACAGTGAATCGGTTCTCATTTGCATCGTTAATACACTAGAGCGAAGAAGAAATATTGAAATAGTATATGTATATAAAACAGGACAGAGAGAAGAAGAGATAGTGTTATAGTATATGTATGGATTATACAGACAGGATAGAGAGAAGACAAGATAGCGTTAAAGTATATGTATATAAGACAGGATAGAAAGAAGAAGATATAGTGTTATAGTATATGTATGGATTATACAGACAGGATAGAGAGAAGAAAAGATAGCGTTAAAGTAAATGTATATAAGACAGAATAGAGACAAGAAGAGATAGTGGTATAGTATATGTATAAAAGGCAGGATAGAGAGAAGAAGAGATCGCGTTTTAGTAAATATATAAGAAAGGTAGAGAGTAGAAGAGATAATGGTATAGTATATGTATATAAGACAGGATAGAGACAAGAAGAGATAGTGGTATAGTATATGTATAAAAGGCAGGATAGAGAGAAGAAGAGATCGCGTTTTAGTAAATATATGACAGGTAGAGAGTAGAAGAGATAGTGGTATAGAATATGTATATAAAACAGGACAGAGAGAAGAAGAGATCGCGTTTTAGTAAATATATAAGACAGGTAGAGAGTAGATGAGATAGTGGTATAGTATATGTATATAAGACAGGATAGAGACAAGAAGAGATTGTGGTATAGTATATGTATAACAATTAGGATAGAGAGAAGAAGATATAGCGTTTTAGTAAATGTATATAAAACAGGACAGAGAGAAAAAGAGATAGCGTTTTAGTAAATGTATATAAAACAGGACAGAGAGAAGAAGAGATAGCGTTTTAGTAAATGTATATAAAACAGGACAGAGAGAAGAAGAGATAGCGTTTTAGTAAATGTATATAAGACAGGACAGAGAGAAGAACAGATAGTGGTATAGTATATGTATATAAGACAGGATAGAGAGAAGGGGGGATAGTGGTATAGTATATGTATATAAAACAACAGGATAGAGAGAAGAAAAGATAATGATAAAGTATATATATAACGAAAGGATAGGGAGAAGAAGAGATAGTGGTATAGTACATGCATAAAAGACAGGATACAGAGAAGAAAAGATCGTGTTTTAGTAAATGTATACAAAACAGGACACAGAGAAGAAGAGATAGTGGTATGGTATATGTATAAAAGACAGGATAGAGAGAAAAAGAGATAGTGGTATAGTATATGTATATAAAACAGGATAGAGAAAAGAAGAGTTAATGGTATAGTATATGTATATGAGACGGGATAGAGAGAAGAAGAGATAGTGGTATAGTATATGTATATAAGACGGGATAGAGAGAAGAAGATATAGTGGTACAGTATATGTATATAAAACAGGATAGAGAGAAGGAGATATAGCGTTTAAGTAAATGTATATAAGACAGGACAGAGAGAAGAAGAGATAGTGGTATAGTATATGTACGCGTATATAAGACAGGACAGAGAGAAAACAAGATTGTGGTATAGTATATGTATATAAAACAGGATAGAGAGAAGAATAGATAGTGGTATAGTATATGTATATAAGACAGGATAGAGAGAAGAAGATATAGTGGTATAGTATATGTAAATAAGACAGGATAGAGAGAAGAAGAGATAGTGGTAAAGTATATGTATATAAGACAGGATAGAGAGAAGAAAAGATAGCGCTTTATTAAATGTATATAAGACAGGACAGAGAGAAGAAGAGATAATGGCATAGAAGATATAGTGGTTTAGTATATGTATATAAGACAGGACATAGAGAAGGGGAGATAATGGTATAGTGTATGTATATAAAACAGACTAGAGAGAAGAAAAGATAATGGTATAGTAAATGAATAAAGAAAGGATAGAGAGAAGAAGATATAGTGGTATAGTATATGTATATAATACAGGACAGAGAGAAGAAGAGATATTGGTATAGGATATGTATAAAAGACAGGATAGAGAGAAAAAGAGATAGTGGTATAGTATATGTATATAAAACAGGATAGAGAGAAGGAGAGATAGCGTTTAAGTAAATGTATATAAGACAGGACAGAGAGAAGAAGAGACTGTGGTATAGTATATGTACGCGTATATAAGACAGGCCAGAGAGAAAAAAAGATTGTGGTATAGTATATGTATATAAGACAGAATAGAGACAAGAAGACATATTGGTATAGTATATGTATATAAGACAGTATAGAGAGAAGAAGAGATAGCGTTTTAGTAAATGTATATAAGACAGGACAGAGAGTAGAAGAGATAATGGTATGGTATATGTTTATTAGACAGGACAGAGAGAAAAAGATATATATATATATATATATATAAGACAGGACAGAGAGAAGAAGAGATAGTGGTATAGTATATGTATATAAGACAGGACAGAGAGAAGAAGAGATAGTGGTATAGTATATGTATATAAGACAGGACAGAGAGAAGAAGAGATAGTGGTATAGTATATGTATATAAGACAGGACAGAGAGAAGAAGAGATAGTGGTATAGTATATGTATATAAGACAGGACAGAGAGAAGAAGAGATAGTGGTATAGTATATGTATATAAGACAGGACAGAGAGAAGAAGAGATAGTGGTATAGTATATGTATATAAGACAGGATAGAGAGAAGAAAAGATAATGGTATAGTATATGTATATAAGACAGGACAGAGAGAAGAAAAGATAATGGTATAGTAAATGTATAAAGAAAAGATAGAGAGAAGAAGAGATAGTGGTATAGTATATGTATACAAAACAGGACAGAGAGAAGAAGAGATAGTGGTATAGTATATGTATATAAGACAGGATAGAGAGAAGAAGATATAGTGGTATAGTATATGTATATAGAAAGGATAGAGAGAAGAAGAGATGTCGTTTTAGTAAATCTATATGACAGGACAGAGAGAGGAGATAATGGTATAGTGTATGTATATTAAACAGGATAAGGAGAAGAAAAGATAGTGGTATAGTGTATTTATAAACAACGGATAGAGAGAAGAAGAGATAGTGGTATAGTATATGTCTATAAAACAGGACAGAGAGAAGAAGAGATAGTGGTATGGTATATGTATATAAGACAGGATAGAGAGAAGAAGACATAGTGTTATAGTATATGTTTTTAAGGAAGGATAGAGAGAGGATATAGTGGTATAGTATATGTATAAGCCAGGATAGAGAGAAGAAGAGATAGTGGTATAGTATATGTATATATGACAGGACAGAGAGAAGAAGAGATAGTGGTATAGTATATGTATATAAGACAGGATAGAGAGAAGAAAAGATAGTGATATAGTATATGTATATAAGACAGGATAGAGAGAAGAAGAGATAGTGGTATAGTATATTTATATAAAACAGGACAGAGAAATATAAATATAGACAAGATAGGGAGAAGAAGAGATAACATATAGTAACAGGATAGAGAGAAAAAAATACAGTGTTATAACAAATGTATATAGATACAGGATAGAGAGGTTAAGATATGGTGTTATAGTATATGTTATAAGATAGGATATAGAAAAGAAGAGATAGCATTATAGTATATGTATATAGTGACAGGATAGAGAGAAGAAAATACAGTGTTATAGCAAATGTATATAGATACAGGATAGAGAGATGAAGAGATGGTGTTATAGTATATGTTTATAAGATAGGATAGAGAGAAGATATAATAATATATATACATATACTATAACACTGCTAGTATCTCTTCATATACTATACTCTTCTCTCTATCGTACTAAATATATATACTATAACCGTGACTATCTCTTATACTCTCCATCGTACTAGATACATATACTATAACGCTATCTCTTCTTCTCTCGATCGTACGATATTCATATACTATAACACTATCTCTTTCCTCTATCGACTATAACACTATCTCTTTCCTCTATCGTTTCTATATACTATTGTAATGAAACCTGTGACCTTTATAAGAGATAACATTAATTTATAGTTACATATTAAATTATATTCAATAATGTTTGATTTATTGATTTTAACTTTAAATCGATCTTGAAGACGTTTTCAACTTGTCTTTGTTCTACTGTCACTGGTTTTAATGTATTATGAGTGACTTCAGTTATAGATATGCATGCATGCTATGTACACTGGAAAAACTTAACATGGCGTCGAGAGTTAAAAAACAACAACAAAAAAGATTGATGTGTGTCTGTTTAACTTTTTGTTATTATGTCGCAACGCTTTCCGCTTAGATGCATCTAAGTTTATAAGGGCGTACCTGGAGCATTTTGAAATGTACGCCAGATATGAGAAAGCTCAAAAGTGGCTGCGAACCGAGCAGCGACGGTGTGAGTGTGGGGTAGGTGTGGGAGGGTGTGTCCCCCTCCCGCCGGTGGGGGTTTGGGGCCTCCCCCAAGAAAATTTTAAAAATTAGGAGGCAAATGATGCGTTCCCAAGCTATTTGGAACTTTTATCTTTTCACTTTTGCTGACGAATTGTACGCATTGGCGTATGCCTGGATACGCGCCTGGTTTAAAACAATTAAGGTTAGTCGCCGAACGATTTCGCAACAACTCCATCATTTGAGGGATCTCCCCGAAGAAGATTGGCCAACTATGTACGATTGACAACAACTTACCGTGACGTCACTGTGTTATGCATACCTGATTATTTATGCATGCCATTATTAACATTATTAACACGTACCGTGCACGTGTACGCCATCGTTAAATGTCGTACAGTATGTATTGCTTTTAAATCGTTATATTTTAAAGGGACTCACGGCAATCTAAATATGTGTTTTAAAAATCACGTTGGCTACGGCGTCAAGTTACTGTTTCTTCATAACTTGCGTTTTAGCTTAATTCAAAGCAAATAATGTTTACATATACTAAATGTTGGTTACATTGCACCAATAATATATGTAAACATATGTTTATAATAAATGAAACATAAAACAAGAAACGTGGAAATTCCACGAAAACCAGATTTTCCGAGCGAAACCGTTTTCCTATTTTTAATAACAGGTTGACCCTGAACTTGACCTCAATGACCCCAAATGCAATCCTAAGCTTCCTTTACATATAAGGTACCTACATAGCGAGATTCGTTCTAATAGCTTATTCTCAACTAAAGTTATTGAGCGGAAATTGTTTTTCAGTAAAGTGACCTTGACCCCAGTGACACCCAAACTTCCTTTTGATATAATCTATCTACACAACAAGTTTCATTCTAATCTCAATGCTTACTTAAGTTATTGAGCGGAAACCATTTTTCTTATTTTTATTAACAGTGACCTTGACCTTGATCCCAGTGACCCCAACTGCAATCTCTAGCTTCCTTTCCATATAAGCTACATACCCTGCACTTTCCATCCCAATACCTCATTCCTAACAAAGGTTATTGAGCGGAAACCGCTTTTCTATTTTAGTAACCTTGACCTTGACCCCAAATGCAATCCCAAGCTTCCTTTCCATATAAGCTACCTACCATGCAAGTTTCATCGCAATATCTCATTACAAAAATTATTAAGGGGAAAACGTTTTTTCTATTTTTAGTAACAGTGACCTTGACCCCAGTGACCCCAAATGCAATCCCAAGCTTCCTTTCCATATAAGCTACCTACTCTGCAAGTTGCATCCAATACCTCATTCATAACAAAAGTTATTGAGCAGAAACCGATTTTCTATTTTCAGTAACAGTGACCTTGACCTTGACCCAAGTGACTCCAAATATAATCCCAAGCTTCAATTCCATATAAGCTACCTACCTTGCAAGTTTCATCACAATACCTCATTCCTAACAAAAGTTATTGAGCGGAAACCGCTTTTCTATTTTTAGTAACCTTGACTCCAGTAAACAAGAGTTTCACGCCGCGAGCCCGCCCGCCCGCCCGCTAAACGGCATAACCCTAATAACCAGGTTTTGAAAACCTGTTTAATGAAAACGTTAATGCTTGTTAAAGTGTGTTTGTTTGTATGTTTGTTTGTTTGTTTGTTTGTATGGTGTTTTACGTCATTTTCAACACATATAAGGTTATATATGACGGTCGATTTTTTTGTGGTGGAGGCAGACCTCCCACTTTTCCTGTAGAACCAGTACTGTACGCCTCCGGTCATCCGTAAGAATCGACACTTCCTCACTAACAAGTCGAGCTCCCAGTGGGATTCGAACCCGCAGCGGTGCTTGTTATTTAAAGTGTATTAACGTGAAATGTAAACCATGCCTACATTTAAAATAGTGTTGCTGAAATGACATCTTGCCCAACTTGAACAAATTTAAAACTTTATCCAACGAAGTAAGTATGCTAGTTATTAGAATATAGGCCGTGCGATTAGACAAACAAATCTCGTTTATCTAGCAAACTTGCACTATTAAACGATATATTATGCGAACTGTCAACAAAAAATATATATCGTACGTGTACGTGATGTGTGGGGTAAAAAAAATTAGTTTTTAACACAAACATTTAGTTTAATCATCGAATAAATTGTATTTATTGAATATTACGACACATTACGCGCATCATAACATCCGTGATCGCATATGTACCATCCTACCTTACACGCTTAAGTGATACGGAAGTACGCAATTAAAAGGAATAGCATCATAACAGGGGCCAAGGTGGGAGTGTACCGAATAAACAATTACATTTTGAAATAATTCAGTTACCTACGGATTTGCTTGACGGATCTGCTTCACTTATATAAAGCAGGCATATGCTTTTATTTAACACAGTGCGTTTTACTATCATACAAAGCTAATCGTTAAACATTACTACTTATTTATTATTATTATTTTGGAAAGATTATAAACGATTTGAGAACAAATATAACGTTTTCATAAGAGGCATAATTATGGCTGACTTTGGAACAGAAAGAACGATAATGTGGTTGAAGGTGTTGATGGTGATATCACTGGTGCTGCAGCTCATTGGTTATGTCTCCCCCGGATGGATATTGATGGCCACCGAGACGTACTCCTCCCACATGGGGCTTTGGTACTTGGTCGTGTGTATTACCGGAGCCTCCTGTCAGACGGTCGGCGTGGCAGACTATATTCATTACTCGAAGATCGGAAGTATGTATTGTCAGTGTGGGTGGGGTGGGGGAGAGATGGGGTGGACGGCGTAATCTTGATGTCATTGTAAATCTACTTGTTTGCCGATGCTCTTATATAAGGGATTTTTATATGAGTTGAATACACGGTGACCGTGTTCTATAAATAATAATAATCATAATAATAATTATTAATAATAATCTCCATTAATATTTTTAGTAAACTACAACTATTTTTTTTTAAAATAACCCGAAGAATTCTTGTTTTTTGTTTTTGTTTTTTAAACTCGCGGCATCCTGTTAGTTTTTCTATGCACATGTAATATCATTTCTTCAATCATTAATATTAATTATTAGAATTTTTGAAAGTATATACGGATGACCAACTGTTGATTATATTTAGAATAGGCCTCAATAGTATAATAAACCTGTGGAGAACAACGAAGAGAATACATTGAAAATTCAAGCTTTTATTATATACTTCCCAGTGAAATAGTAGATTGTATGGTTAGAATAAACCTTATATTCTCATTGTCGGAAAAAGAACTTATATTCTCACTGCCGGAAAAATGGAACTACTTTTTTCTACATTTGCTTATAACAGTTATAATTCGTGTCAAAGTTTAACTATATTCTATGCGCACTAAGTATATGTATAACACATGGACATGTTTATATCTTTGTAAATCGTCTCACGCGTTGGCGTTACTATATTTATCCGCGAATACGTTAAAGGGGAACTGTCGGAACGAATGAAACAGTTTGGTAGTGTTGCATGATAAACAGTATATAATAAATAGAATATGTATTGGTTTGGAATGAATAAGTTTTCTCACTTCTCGATGAAAATAAATCCTATATTCACTCCAAACCAACAAATATCCTCTATTTATTTAATTACATTCAAGCAGGTTTAAAGGGACACACGGCAATCATTTTTTTACCCGTTAATTTTTCACGTAACTGGCATTTGTTCAATCATTAATAGTAATTATTTGAATAGTTCAAAGCAAATTGTTTTTGCATATAACTTACTATTGATAATGTTGCATCAACAATATATTTAAACATGTTGTAGAATATTGAAGGAAACTGAAATCTCAAATGCTCAATTAATTATATTAAAGCAGTTTTAAAGTCAATGTTTGATATACAACTGAAGTTTGCCGGTGTCCATTTAACACATAGCATTTGTTATTGTATTTGAAATGGGTGTCTCGATTTATACATACCGTATCATTTTTATTTTTAGTCTGGTTACATTTAAATAAATCAAATTATAAGTATTCACTATTTATCATTATACTATATATATCTTAATATCTTATTGGTGCAATAATATCAGAAATTAATAATATGCAAAAACAGATGGCTTAATACAATTCTTATAATTAATATCAATGATTAAACAAATGCAATTTATGTAAAAAAACTAACTGGACGCCGCTAGATTTTAAAAAATCCAGATTATTGCAATGTGTCCTTTTAAAGTCAAAGTGATACAGGATTAATAAAGTGCGATGATAATTACAAACTCAAGATCGCCGTGTGTCCCTTTAAAGACGTGAATATTTTTTGGTGATCTGATTTTTTAAAGGCTATTAACACTGCACTGTTTTCGTCATTGTACTTTTGTAGGATACACTCTTTTTCATTTTCTTTTTAGAAAATATTAATATTGTTCGTGTTTTTGTTTGAAACTCAACCGATATTCGCAAGCTTCGGTTTCATCTTCTGTTGCACAAAACAATTTTACTATACGTACTGGGTACATTTAACCAAGTAGCTTACATTTGTTACCCTCAAAATATAAAAGATTAATAGTTTGTCTGTCAAAACTATAACTACTTGCTCTGCAATGTTCGACCTTCATTTTGCATCAACAAACGAGGATGACAATGTCAAATCAACGTTTTATTTAACCATTTCAGCTGGCTTTTCCAACACAAACCCTATGCGGGAATTCCAGATAGAAACTACACTGGCACTTGTGGCCTGTATCGCCAGTATTGCCTTGTTCCATATTGCGAGGAATAAGGAGAATAACAAGACCATTCTTATCACAGGCAGCCTGTGTTGCGCTCTCTCCGGTACGTATCATTGTCCCAAATGGGACTTAGATCATATATCTCACCATGGACTTAGAACACATATCTCACCACAGGGACTTGGATCATATATCTCACCATGGACTTAGATCATATATCTCACCACAGGGACTTAGATCATATCTCACCACAGGGACTTGGATCATATATCTCACCACAGGGACTTAGATCATATATCTCACCAGGGACTTAGATCATATATCTCATCACAGGGACTTGGATCATATATCTCACCACAGGGACTTGAATCATATATCTCACCTCAGTGACTTGGATCATATATCTCACCACAGGGACTTGGATCCTATATCTCACCACAGGGACTTAGATAATATATCTCACCACAGGGACTTGGTTCATATATCACTGAAACGCTTTCCACGGATTGTAGTTGCTGATTTTCGTATCATTGCACTTCTCGAAATGTTGTAAAATCGAAACGTTATAAATAATTGTTATTCTTTTACAAGAATCATTCATTTTTTTCTTCTCAGATGACATGAAATGTCAATTTTTAAATTTCTATAAAATGTATATAGTGAGTTACGGGTCTTTATATATATATATATATATATATATATATATATTTATATTTTAATCATTTTCTTGTTCTATAAAACCATATTTCTATTTCAGGAATCCTTTCTATTGTCGCTTCGGCGAAAATAGGTCGCGGTCTGTTAACAGTTCATAATACATATTTAAGCATACGTACAGAGAGCCCATTCAAGTTTCCCTACTCGCTGGTCCTTACGGGGTTAGGAGCGATCGTCGCTGGAGTAACATTCATCTTCTTCCTGGTTAAAAGACCCTGCAATCCTGCACAAGACAGCCCCAGCACACAGGGTGTGGTGATGAACACTCCCGCGGGGTATGCCGTACATAACGGATCTTATCCAATGGAGAACAAGGCTCCGGGGTACTATCCTTAACTCTAGATCTGGATCGCTGTTTTCATGGTTTTGACACAATGGCGGAAATAGTGAAGGAAACCGATGACAAATTTTATGTCATCGTCCATTATCTTGATTCGACATTGAACATAGCGCTTTATTAGTGTTCACCAGTGCAATACAAAGTTCAATTTCGATGTGTTTGTACAGCGAAGAATATTAACCATGCCTAAGAATGTCAGAAACATGGTTATAACGATCCCAACTTTATATACATGTTTGAAGACAGTAGGTAAGGACACACTACGTGTTCTGGTTACAAACTTAGTCTACAACAAAGCATTTCAGTGACCGCTATTGAACACAATAAGTAACATGAAAACTGTGATATATGAAAACTGTGATACATGAAACTGTGTTTAGTGTATGAAACTGTTTGATTTATGAAACTGTGTTTGATGTAAGGAACTGTGTTTGATACATGAATCTGTGTTTAATGTGTGAAACTGTGTTGTGTTTGATATATGAAACTGTGTTTTACGTACGGAACTGTGTTTGATTTATGAAACTATGTTTGATGTATGAAGCTGTTTGATTTATGCAACTATGTGAAAGTGTGTTTGCTATATGAAACTGTGTTTGATGTATGAAACTGTGTTTGATGTATGAAACTGTGTTTGATGTATGAAATTGTGGTTGGTGTGTGTATCGATAATGCCAGTAAATGTTAGGTTGAATGAAGCGAGAAACATGATATACATGTTTCAACTCTGAATAAATGTCATACACTAATTGTTCTTTAAAACCGTTTTAGTTTGTTACAGATAATTTTGATAAACATTTATTTTTTTGACAATAAAAGCATTAATATAGTGCATTGGTTACTTTTTTTTTTATTATCCACATTTTTCGAAGTAAAAGCTGATATACAGTGTTGTCCCGTCCGCCCGCCATTCGTCGTATGCTCCTTCATTAGTTGAATGAGAGTGTTTATATTTGGCCCAGACAATGCCTAGATGACATTGAAGGTTTCGGATCCAATGGAGTTGAATGGTGTTTACGTCATTTCTGAACTCGCCGAATGCTTAACGACGTTGCGTTGTAAACCTTCGCCTTTCACCGCTGCGGGTTCGGATCCCAGTGGGAGCCCGACTTGTAAGCGAGGAAGTGTCGATTCTTACGGATGGTGGGAGGTGTACAGTACAGGTTTTAACCCAGGAAGAGTGAAAAAGTGCAAATATATAACCTTGCATATGTTGAAAATGACGTAAAACACCATACAAACAAACAAAATTGTCCTTTAACAAAATAGTGTTTATGCTCTGCGGAGCCTCATATGTCACAAACCGCATTTCTTCACAAGTACGCATTGTGAAAATTGCGGTTCATAATGACGCACTTCCGTATTTTTCACACCCAGTGAAAATGTTACCAAATGTTACAAATACCTCAGAATTGGTACATCTTCCAATAAAATACATGTGTTGCAAGAGTTCATGTTAATTGGATTCTTAGTGCAAGTTCGTGAGTCGGAAGTGACGGTAGTAGAACTCGTGCTGCAGTGGTATATACTAGACCTTACACTACAGCGTCGGTCGTGGGCTCGAATCGCGCATGTGACAGGTTCGTCTGCTAGCTTGACCGTCTCTAAATACGGCAGATGACAGTGTTTTGAAACCCATGATGGTGACTGTAGCGTAACTCGATAATCAAAAGGACATATACTGCACTGGTGCAAACCTAGTAATTATTTCCATTTGATCAAAATCTCAAAGAAATGAAGGAAGGAAGGAAGGAAGGAAGGAAGGAAGGAAGGAAGGAAGGAAGGAAGGAAGGAAAGAAGAAAGGAAGGAAGGAAGGAAGGAAGGAAGGAAGGAAGGAAGGAAGGAAGGAAGGAAGGAAGGAAGGAAGGAAGGAAGGAAGGAAGGAAGGAAGGAAGGAAGGAAGGACGGAAGGAAGGAAGGAAGGAAGGTAGGAAGGAGAAGGAAGGAAGGGAGGAAGGAAGGAAGGAAGGAAGGAAGGAAGGAAGGAAGGAAGGAAGGAAGGCGATCGTAGGGACAAGATGGGACGGACGGACGGCCAAAGAACCAAACAAATGAGTAAACAACGAACAATCGAACAAATAAAAACAAGCTAGCAAAGGAAGGACGGAACAAACGAACGAACAAACGAACAAAGTCTTTAAGAGGTCATAACACTTCATGTATACGGTAGAACTAGCCGCTTTTACGGAATCATTCTTCCATTCAGTGAGTTTGGGAGATGAATTATCCTAAACAACATTTATAATAGCTGTGAAATACGCGTTTCAATATTCATGACGCACTTCCGGAAATTTTGTGAAGATATATTTGCCACTATGTCCGTCCCGTTTTAATATCTGCTTAACTCATATATTTTCTACCAAATTTCATGAAACTTGGTAGAAAGTAGCAGTAATTATAGTAGCCTATATTATCGTTATCTTTCGTTCATTTACTTTTTTTTTCCAAATAATATAATATAAAAGTCATATTTACTTAAAATGTACAAGTGATTATCAAATGTGCCCTATATTTGTTCATGTTTTAGTTGTATTCAGGCTCAAAAGTTCTTCAAAGTTGCCGTTAAGGCAATCAACTTTGCATTTTAAATGAATTACAAGTGATCTTATAGAAAATATCTAATTTCTTTACTTCTTTCCTTCATTATGATACTCAACTAATAATTTTTGGTGGAGTTTGTGTAAAGCGTTTCCGCTCAACTGCTCCTACATGATTCTTCCGATTTTCATGAAACTTGGTAGGAAGTATCATTATGATATCTTGAAGCGCATATTTCCAAGACGTTCCGGTTGAATGATTTTTGGCGAAGTTACGGGACTTCGAAGCTTTTTCAACTGTAAAGCGTTTCCACTCAACTCCTACATTGTTCACCCGATTTTCATGGAACTTGGTAGGAAGAATCATTATGGTGTCTAGTAGCGCATATTGTTAGGAAGTTCTGATTGAATGCATTTTGGTGGAGTTAATGATGCTTTGTTTTATATAAATATAAAGCGTTTCCATCTACTCTTACACGTTTCCTCTGATTGTCATTGAACTTGGTAGAAAATAACAGTACGCTGTCTAGTAGCGCACATTGCCAGGACATATATACTTTGTTATACTGCAAAGAATAATCTTGATTTTTTATCTATAATTAAACTTTTTTTTGCAAATTGATGTTGTTGCGTCTGAAAAACAGAGCTATAGAAACTCTACTTTATATGATTGGTGCCGGGTTGGCCCAGTGGATAGCACTTTTGACTCTAAATATGGAGGTCACGGGTTTGAGTCCACTTGGTTTCTTTGGTGTGTCTTTGGGCAAGACACTTACCTTAGCCTCATCTGATGTCCCGTCCAATGGAGACTCATCTGATGCCCGTCCAATGGAGACTCATCCGATGTGCCGTCCAATGGAGACTCATTTGACGTCCCGTCCAATGGAGACTCATCTGATGTCCCGTCCAATGGAGACTCATCTGATGTCCCGTCCAAAATGGAGACTCATGTGATGTCCCGTCCAGTGGAGACTCATCTGATGTCCCGTCCAATGGAGACTCATCTGATGTCCCGTCCAATGGAGACTCATCTGATGTCCCGTCCAGTGGAGACTCATCTGATGTCCCTTCCAGTGGAGACTCATCTGATTACCCTTCCAGTGGAGACTCATCCGATGTCCCGGCCAATGGAGACTCATGTGATGTCCCGTACAATAGAGACTCATCCGATGTCCCGTCCAGTGGAGACTCATCTGATGTCCCGTCCAATGGAGACTCATCTGATGTCCCGTCCAATGGAGACTCATCTGATGTCCCGTCCAATGGAGACTCATCCGATGTCCCGTCCAGTGGAGACTCATCTGATATCCCGTCCAATGGAGACTCATCTGATATCCGTCCAATGGAGACTCGTCCAATGGAGACTCATCTGATGTACCATCCAATGGAGAAAGGATAGAAACATTAACCAGGCAGTCTTATGTATCGAAGTTTCATCCTCGAGCATGTTAAAAAACACAAGAATATTCGATAGTAAGAGTGGGGATGGTTCCCGGATTCTTATGTATCCTTGACCATTAGGCCAGCGTGAAATAACCTGAGCTGTTTAAAGACAATTCTGATATTGATATAATAAAGCATTTTATGACTGCATGTACTCAAAATACATAATCTTTTGCATGGATTCACCATGTACATAAGTCTGTGTAAAAATGATTTATTTCAATAATTAAAACCATTACGCTTTTGGGTATATGGTGGCTTGTACCTGTTAAAAGTATCAACAAAGTTAATTTCCTAAATGCATCTCAATACACTAATGACATTAGGTGATAAAGAGCAGAAGAACTTACATAATGTCTGAGCAATATAGGGACTTCCGGTACTTGTTATATTTATTGTAAAAAATACCATTTTAAATACTTTTAGTGGTCCCGTAACATGTGTTGTAACACTATCGATTGTATTTCAAGAATGTATATTTTCTAACATGTGATAATCTAACATTCATTTATCATTAGCTTACATATTTATATTTATTTTATTATAAACAATGGAGTACTTCATTTTAGCACTGAAATAAAAGTGTTATTCCATACTGTGGAAGATAGAGTTATATTTTTTCACTGCCAGGACTACTGCACTGAGACGTCAGTTTCCTGGGTTATTTTTGTTTATGAAACTACTTTTTTCAGTCGGTAATAAAGTCGGTGTGAAATTTACTGTATATCATCTTCTTAAAAATAACTAAATGAATAGTTAATTGAAATTGGTCAAGTATTTTATGGTGAGTTAAAAATAGCAAATTCACCATATTGAACCTGTGACATCACCAAAAATATCATTTTTCCTTTGTCCTTTGTCCTTCCGACTATTTTTTCTTGTGGATGTTCTAGCCGCTACATCTTAACCAAACTTACACAGTAGTTATATATCTAATAGCTGAGTTATCTGCCCTTGAATTGGCAAAAATGCATTAATAAATAAATTATTATTATTAATTTTTTGAAACTTGTTTCAGTTAATAAATATTTGTTTTTACTTCTTATTTTTTTAATTGGGAGCCTGGCGACGTGAGTTCAAACCTTGGTCATCTTTAGCAGACTTGTTGAGAAGAATTGTTGAGAATGTTTATGTCTATAAAAGCTGAGAAAAGTTAAAAACCATCATATCTTGATCTCTCCACCCTGCCCCGGACAAAAAGGGAAGTGTCTTTCCCAAGGACACACCAAAGAAACCAAGTGGGCTCGAACACGGGATCCTAATCTAATTGCTCTTGATGTCTAGTTGGTCCTAAGTAAACTTCAAGTTGGCTGAAATTTCAAGATGGCTGCCATAACTATTGGTTTGTAATGATTTGGAAGCTTTACCAAATTGATTGGCATGACGTGAAGTTGGTCCTAAACAAAATTAATTTTTATCCAATTTCAAATACGGCCGCCAGCGAACTTCCTTGCTTACATAGAGTTATATAGGAAAACGTGTGGCGAATAACTACTTGATGGCCTCTCATGAATCTTTTCAAGATTGTTGCTCTTAATGTCTAGTTGGTCCTAAGTAAAGATCAGGTCGGCCTGAACTTCAAGATGGCCACCAGAGCTAAAATAGATTTTAAAATTACAACTGTGCGGTGACCATGTGTTATTGTGGTACCTTTACCAAAATGACTGGCATAGCATGAAGTTGGTCCTCAAACATTTTCTTTATTTGACGTCAAACATGGCCACCACTAGCCATCTTCGTTTACATAGAGTTATATAGGAAAAACTTGTGGCAACTGTTCCTCTGAAACACAGACCAAATAACAAACATATTGGACACTGTTAAATGTACATGAATTTCACGTGGGACAGTGTGAAAATTTCACAATATGTTGCCTAACTTTAAACACTTGTATCTTGAAGATGTTTATAGATAAGAGTTTCATTCATGCCAAAACCCATCACAAATTTAATTCTACTTCTAGTGATAGCATTTTCCTTACTCTACCATGTTAAATAAAAAAGGCGTTCAGTGGAAACTTTTACTATGTCAAACCTTGATTTTTAAGAGAAACACCAAAAATGATGAAATTGTTATCATTAAACATCTTTTTATACAACTTTTTATGTGAAAATTATTTTATAATAATCCCATTTTGATATTCACCACGAATCTGTTGATTTAATTCTCATCAAAAACAATGAATAAATTAGAGAGGAGACAGAACAAAAAGTTAAGGTGCCACGTGATATTTTGGCTACTTCATTGGTTCAGATAGGAAGTTTCCTATCTGTTTATTAATATGTCTGCAACTACTTGAAGGATTTTTATGAAACTTTACAGGAATGTTACTCTTGTTACAGAAATGATTTCATTTGAGAACTATTGAAAACAAAATGTATTTACTCTGACAACTGTAAGGGCTGCTTGGACTTCAAACATGCCTCCTCCAAACATGGCCGCAAAACAATGATTGTTTAATGATTTAACAAACACTATCCATTCAAAAGCATTACAGGTATTGTATATGACAAACATATACAAAGTTCTGATACCGTTCCAAGATCTAGCTGTTCAGATCTTCAGCGTTTCAAGGTCACGGGCCTCTTGTATATTTAAACGTCCTCGACCACGGAGGAGCTTTTGAATTTGAAGAGGTATTGTATCATGAGAGCCATCATCTGATTAAAGTTGTCTGTTTTGCTTGTTTAAAAAGGAACTCTGTAAATGTAATATACAAATCAAGAAATGCATTTCAATATTCAATGATTTAAAAACAAGAGAGCCAAATAGTTAGCCCTGAATCACCCACCCGATGACCTTGTCAGTTGTAGATACTTGCAACAGTGACGAAAGCGGGTCAGATAAAAGAGGTCCATTAAGTTCATCAACATATTTCAAGTTTCAAAGAGTTCCCAATGTAACTCTATTTTAAACTGGTTGCTGCAGGCATGCTAACATTTGACTCCAGGGTCACCATTAGAACAAAGTTGGTAGAGGATCATACGCCTATGCTACATGCAATAATATAAAAGGTCTATGCCTTCTGGTTACGGAGAAGATTTTTCACTGGCTTCCTAGTTAAATCTATGTAAATCGTTTCACTCTAGGGGCGGGGCCAAATTTGATTTCATGGTCACCATTTGAATACAATTGGTAGAAGACCATACGCTTTTACTGAATGCTAAATAAGAGACATCTAGTCTTTGAAGCTTCAGACAAGATGGATTTATTTTGTTACTCTTTGTAAAATTTTGACCCCGGCTGATGGGGCCTGATTTTACCCCATGTTCACCATTTGAACTAACTCAAAAGAAGACCATAAGCTAATGATACATGCAGTATATGAGAGCTTTATGCTTTGTGGATTTAGAGAAGTAAGTCTTTGTTAAACATGTGACCCCTAGGGCGGGTCTAGAATTGACCACATGGTCACCATTTCAACAAACTTGGTAGAGAATCATTAACGTATGATACATGCAAAATATTAGGCATCTAGCTCTTGTAGTTTCAGAGAAGAAGATTAAACAAAACTAATCCTATATAACTATTTAATATTTTGACCCCCGGGGCTAGCCAGTGTCAACTCTGAACAAACAGTGTAGAGGACCATGGCTTCATGTATTGTATGAAAGCTTTATATCTTGACGTTTCAGATGCAATATCTCTATAAACACACTTTGGGCCCCCGGGCCTGCGGCGCAGCGAGATGGTGGGCCGAGATGGTTTATATATAAACGGTTGGCGATTGATAAATAAACACTCGAAATCTATTAAAATTATCTATTAATTTAAAAAACTTTGACCTAAGTTGACAATAAAATCTGCAGTATGTCGCAGTGTGTCTATACATATACTGAAAGAAAAAAGAAACGCGACACGGGAATTTCCGCTATATATTATATGTACAATATGCTGCTGTTAATCGAATCTTACGTGGCTGCGTAAGATTTTTCCTTTCGGAAAAAAACCTAAAGCAACACGTAACACAGCAAATAGTATTCCTGTAAAGTTTCATTATTGACGGAGTACGCATTTGGCGCAAACTTAGGATGCAACATTTTGCAAACTCTTTACGTTACAGTACTGAACTGGCTAAATTTTTCAAAGAGGAACTTTAACATTTATGCATTTCTTGTTACAACGTGTACTGTGATTAAAACGTCTACATCATCACATGTGTGTCCTTTAACTAACTGCAACTCTTTCTTTTTTTTACAAAACATCTTGGGATTTCCTTGGAATATATATGGAATTAAGTGTGCAGTATTATAGGTTATTGAATTTGTATGGCTAAATATTACTTGGAACGAGTTGTTTTGGCAAAGAACGACGAGCTTGCGAGTTGCTCGTCTTCCTGCGCCAAAACAACGAGTTCCAAGTAATATTTAGCCATACAAATTCAATAACCTTTTTATTGTATACTTTCATATTGTTTTCCATCAATGTTAATTGTATGAATATTACTTTTCATTGTATTTTTGTTATTTTTATAGCTTTTAATGGAATTCTTATCTTGTCATTCAGCATTTTGTGTGGATGATTATTTTGCGCGAAAACGACGTCGACGTCGGATGACGTCATTAAAAACATCTAGCGATTTTCTAAAGTTTGTTTACCATTCGATAACGTTAAAAACAGTGGGTGAGTGACCATTTCAATTATTTTCTCAATTTCTGCCCTGAAAGGTTGAAAAAAAACACGTACTTTTTTGTTGACACTATAGGAAGGATTCCGTTATTTTATTTGAAAGTAGTTCCTTATTTCTATTTCGCGGCTCTTAGCAAGCACGAGAAAAAGTTCCGGTGCAATATCAATGTGTGCAATATCGTAGATCATTGTATTATAGGTTATTGAATTTGTATGGCTAAATATTACTTGGAACGAGTTGTTTTGGCAAAACAACGAGTTCCAAGTAATATTTAGCCATACAAATTCATTAACCTTTTTATTGCATACTTTCATATTGTTTTCGATCAATGTTAATTGTATGACTATTACTTTTCTTTGTATTTGTGGTTTTTTTTTATAGCTTTTGATTGAATTTCTATCTTGTCAATCAGTTTCACTTTGTGTGGATGATTAGTTTGCGCGAAAACGACGTCGACGTCGGATGACGTCATTAAAAACATCAAGCGATTTTCTAAAGTTTGATTACCATTCGATAACGTTAAAAACAGTGGGTGAGTGACCATTTCAATTATTTTATTATATCAATTTCTGCCATAAAAGGTTGGAAAAAAAACATGTATTTTTTTGTTGACACTATAGGAAGGATTCCGTTATTTTATTTGAAAGTAGTTCCTTATTTCTATTTCGCGGCTCTTAGCAAGCACGAGAAAAAGTTCCGGTGCAATATCAATATGTGCAATATCGTATAATATTGCACACTTAGCTCAATGCAAACTAAACGGGACAATATGAAAGTATACAATAAACTTTCATATTGTCCCGTTTAGTTTGCATTGAGCTAAAAATAAAATCGATAAAAGTTGTTTCCCTTATATCAACTATCGTCATTTGAAATATAAACTTTCGTGACCTTCGCAGGCGGCAAATATTTTAAATTTGATATGAAAGTAGATCTACAGAACAAAAGATAGAAGAAGAAGAATACAGAGATATGTTGTACACATTTTTTACAGCTAAGAAGAAAACACTACCGTTTCGAAATTGGCATAACTATTTTAATACAGAGGAATATTTTTAAGAAAACATACGAAACAGAAAGAAAACAAACCAGTTTAAAATAAAGTGTGGTATTTTGTAAATATTAACATGAAGTTAATGAAATTTTGTAAAATAAATCACCCTAATGATGAAAATATACCTTATTTTACGCAAGAAATTGTCCAAATTGAAATTGTACAATGCCTTTCTAGACCTTTCTAAAACACAAAGTTTTATCGAATTTTATATTTGTTTTGATTTATGTTTATTTAGTCTAAATGTAATATGTGTGCTACATTACATTTTGTGATAGTCAAGTTGAAATAACAATTATTGATATTCATATTACAAAGTTTTATTTGAACATACAATTTTACTTTCGCAATCATGACGTTTTCAATGACGTCACCTGCAAAAAAGTAAATAATTAAAATTTAATTTATGACTGTATAAATATTACCTATATATTAATAATGGTACACATCCGTTTACTTAAAGGGTACATGTTACTGATTAAGTTACCCGAACTGTGCCACTGACGTTATTGACAGTAACGTCAGTGGCCCAGTTACCAAAATGCATTCGGGTAATTTGATTGAATTGTTAAGGTAATTTTAGAAAGTCTAGTTCATTATTAGTTTAAAATAGAACTACGGCAATTAATTTATTAAAATTAAGTATATTATTCAACATAATTATGTAACAAAATTTTAATATATTTAAAATTGCTTGCATTTTTTTAAGAACGATAAAAGCCGACGAATATTTTTTCTTTATATTTTAGAAATCTGAATGGCTAGGCAAAAGAACAACAAACAAGGGCAATGGTGCCAGGAGTCCATGAAAGAAGCCATCTTATTTGCTAGAAATGGGTCTGGAAGCGTTAGAAAGGCGAAGAGGAAGTTTGGGGTACCCCGTTCGACGCTTGAAAGGAGAATTAAGGTAAAATTACAATTACAAAATTGAAAGTTTTAAGAACTGTGCATAACTGGTCTGCTGCTGACGGTACCCCTTCTACTGATGTTGTAATTGATGATAATGATGATGATGGTGGCGGAAATGCTGCTGCTTTGTTTTTTCTCATGGTGGTGGTGGTGATGATGATGATGGTGGTGGTAATGATGTTGTTGTTGTTGGTGGTGGTGGTGATGATGGTGGTGGTAATGATGTTGTTGATGATGGTAATGATGGTGGTGGTAATGATGTTGTTTTGTTGGTGATGGTGGTGATGACGTTGTTTGTGATGATGGTGGTGGTGGTAATGATGTCGTTGGTGATGATGATGATGAGGTGATGATGATAATGATGATGGTAATGCTGCTGATGAGGATGGTGGTGGTGGTTATGATGTTGTTGGTGATGCTGCTGATGATGATATACATTTTAACCAGGTCTTTTTCTCCCTGTCAGTAGTAACACAGATCTGAATATTTATTGTTTTATTTTTATATTTGCAGGGACCGTCCGGGAAAATCAGCCAGCGTCAAGGAGCCCGGTATTTACAGCAGACGAGGAGAATAACTTTGTTGGATATATTTTAGAAATGGCGAACTGTGGATTTGGACTTAGTATTACGAACATATGTGAAATTGCATTTGAAATGTCAGTTAAGTTAAACAAAATTAATAGTTTTAACAAGGTTAAGAGAGAAGCCGGTTATCAGTGGTACTCAGGCTTTATGCGCAGACATCCCCAGCTTTCATTGAGAAAGCCTGAGGGATTGTCCTCGGTTAGGGCAAACATGTTAAATAAGAATGTTGTGTCTGCATATTTTAGGATGCTTGCTGACGAGCTACAGTCACTAGACATAGTCGATCAGCCTACTGTAATTTACAATGTAGATGAAACCGGCATCAATACCGTTCATCAGCCGGGAAATATTGTAGGATTAAAGGGTAAGAAGTCAATCCACAGTAAAATCAGCGCTGATCGCGGGGAAAACGTAACGGTAGTAGTTTGTGTTAGTACTTCTGGGCATTATATCCCACCCATGGTCATCTTTAAAGGTCAGCGCCTCAATCAGGGCTTAGTATCCAATGCTCCGCCTGGTACACTCTTTGCTACAAGCAAATCGTCATTCATTGATCGAGAGTTGTTTGGCAACTGGTTCAATCACTTCATAAAGCACCTACCTACAGCAAGGCCTGTTATGCTAATTCTAGACGGGCATGCTTCCCATATCGGCTTAGAAACGCTTCTCCTGGCCAAGGATAATAGTATAACCATAATGGGTTTGCCTCCACATACCACTAGCGAGCTTCAGCCTCTAGACAAATGTTTTTTCAAGCCATTGAAAACGGAATACAGTAAAGTATGTGTCCGTTTTTTGACAGAGAACCCAGGGCGTGTTGTAACACGATATGACTTTTGTTATCTATTCAAGTTGGCCTATCTGAAGGTATGTACAATATCCACAGCTATGAGTGCCTTTAAGGCGACAGGAAGATGCCCGCTGAACCCCAGTATTATTTCAGAGGATGTATGTTTGCCCTCAACTACTATGCAAATAAGAAACCCTCAACCGCAAATCATAGATGGGAGTGAAGAGGTAGCTATACCATCAACTAGTGGAATGCAGCCACACCTAGAGGACTCACAACATGTAACAGAAGCTGGTGATGCATCGCTGTCATGTTCCAACCCTGATGTCAATATCACCACGCTATTTCAAGTATCCAGAGCTTACAAGGACCAGGGCGTACAGAGAAAGAGTCAGAAGGTCCTGACCGCCAGATGCTTAACAGAGTCAAAGTTTATTCGACAGCTTGAGGAGAAAGAGAAAGAAAATCAAGCCAAATTGCTGGAGAAAGAAAATAGACAGAAACAAAGAGAACAACGTAAAATGGAGAAACTTGAGATGCAACAACAAAAGAAAGGCAAACTTGTTAAAAAGAGTGCAGTTGTCAATAGTAAACCAAATAAAAAGATTGAACCAGTAAATCATGAAGAAGAAAACTACTGCGACTATTGCAATGGTTACTATTATGATGAGGACTCAGACGGCAAGGATTGGGTAAAGTGCACTGCGAATTCATGCAATTCTTGGTACCGTGAATTCTGCACAAGGGCACTTGGTAGATTGCATGCATTCAGGTGTACTAAGCATAATTAGATTAAACTGTTAAGTCAGGCTATGCAATGGTCAAGTAAAACAATTAACCCATTGACTTAATCAAAACAAGAGAAAAAGGAATTCAAAATATTAAGTGTGAGTTAATAAAATGTTCATAAATGTTACATGTTTATTGAAATACTTTAAAGTGCTAACATGTTAAGAAATTTAGCTACATTAAACAATTAAATAGGGTATGTTATATATCATATTGAAGGTAGAAATAAAGTTTAGTTCAAAGTTTACATTTGATTTGTTATGTTCTTTTTCAAAAAGTCTAGTCCAAAAGATCTGTACAAGAACATTAGTTTATAGGTTTCCTTACTAAGCTCGCCAATATGCGTGAACACTCATATTCAATGCATTGTGAACAGTTTTAGTTCTGACCCGTAGTAAAACTACATAAATAAGACGTATTACTCTTAACCTAGTGTATTGTCATTCAACAAACTGAAATTATAATTGAAAATTTACTTTAAAATGAACAAATCACACATTGAACAAGATGTTATTAAGGTGGCCCAGTTACCCAAAGTTGTTTGTGGCCCAGTTATCCAAAGTTGTTTGTGGCCCAGTTACCCAAAGTTGTTTGGGTAACTGGGCCATGTCGTATGCCTTATTCTTATTTATTGTTTCTCAAAAGTGCTAAAGATGGCACACTGTCCGTACTATATATCAATCAAGTATAGATAACAATGAAACATGCTGGCTTAAACATTGATTCATTTTCATTTATTTTAAATCTGTAACCTGAAATATGCTTAAGTGGCCCACTTACCCGAATTTCCCCTATAAGACAGGATAGAGAGAAAAAGAGATAGTGGTATAGTATATGTTTATAAGACAGGATAGAGAGAAGAAGAGATAGTGGTATAGTATATGTTTATAAGACAGGATAGAGAGAAGAAGAGATAGTGGTATAGTATATGTATATAAAACAGGACAGAGAGAAGAAGAAATAGTGGTATAGTATACAGTATGTATATAAAACAGGATAGATAGAAGAAAATATAGCGTTTGAGTAAATGTATATATAGACATGATAAGGAGAAGAAGGGATAGCCTTATACTATATTATATAATAATATATATACATATACTATAACACTACTAGTATCTCTTCATATACTATAAAAAAAATATACTATCTATTCTTCTCTCTATCGTACTATATACATATACTATAACGCTATCTCTTCCTCTCTCGATAGTTCTATATACCAGGGGCGTAGCTAGCCCTCTATTCATTTGTGCTAGGGGGTCGGGGAAAATTTTGAAAACAATGGTGCAATCTGGTGCATTCTGGGCGTTCTGAGGTGCTTTATTTAGTACTGAAAATCGACAGTTTTAGGATCATAAATCAACAAATAAACCCTTTACTCGGCAGATTTTTCTCTGATTTTTCTCTGAAATAGAGCTAAAATATCAAACAATACAAGCCCCGATAATGTTCATAATAATCAGATTGTCTAACAGAAGTCTAATTTTCTGTCTTTTTTGCCAGTGAACTGTATGATTACATTTTCAATTTTACATATTTTTTTTGTCAGAATCATGTGGATTCAGCCGCGTACTCGCGTATAGGCAGCTACGCGCCTGTATACTATAACACTATCTCTTCTCTCTATCGTTTCTATATACTACTGTATGAAAACTGTGATGTTAAGTGATGACATTAATTTAGAGTTACATATTAAATTATATTCAATAATTTTCGGTTTATTCAGTGATTTTAACTTTAAATCGATGTTGAAGACGTTTTCAACTTGCCTTTTTTCTACTGCCACTGGTTTTAATATATTACGAGTGACTTAATAGGACCAGCAAAACAGTTAAAAGATTGATGTTTAACTCTTTCTTTTTGTTATTATTTCGTAATGCTTCCGCTTAGATGCAGGGAATTATGATTAATTGTGTGTTTACTGCGTTTAAATATAAACGACTGTAGAAGTCCGCCATTATGTTTACCTGCTTGTTTTATAGGCGTAGCCATTTTCACAGTTTATGGATATCCCGCCACCTTACTTCCTTTGTGTAAGTGACGCGTCTGCATTATGTAAACAATATTAAGTGCAAGCCCAATACATGTATATTTTTTTATTGCATACGCATTTGCAAGCTCCGTTTACTTTCAATGTAACAGAAATCGCCCATATTGACGATTATTAAAGTCATATAGGGTGTGTAATGTATACTCGTTCGGGATTGGTGCAATTTTCTGTTCCCATTCAAAGAAGCTATGCCACGTGATGTAAACAATGTCGATAATTCCCACGATGTAACGACACTATTTCAAATACATATTTTTGATGAAAATTAAACGATAAAACCTATTGTTTTGTTCTAATTCTTCATTTTTATATTAAAAATGCGTATGCAATAAAAAGGTTATTAGATTTGTATTGGGATATATCAAGGATTTATCCATAAATTTTATGGATAAATCCTTGGATATATCAGGGAGTACTCCCTGGATATATGCACTCGTTCTTTTGCGCATAAATATTGCGCTCCTAAAGTCGCATAATAGAGTCTTGTGCAAATATCCCAATACAAATCTAATAACCTATAAATATTACTATACATTGCACCAATAGTATATAATAAACGAAACTTTAATGTTTGTTAAAGTGCGTGAAGCCCAAAGTAAATGTATTAATGTGAAATGTAATGCCAAGACATATGTTTTACTACGAATAATCAGGGGCGTAGCTGCCTATAGGCCTTGTAGGCCCGGGACTACACCTCTCTCAGGAAAATAAAAAACAAATAAAAACGCCAAAAATGCATTTAAAAGGGAGGATACGAAAAAAATTGAAATATAGACTTAAAATCTTGGCTTCTGGTGCATTTTAGGACACAATTACGTCGGTTATTCATAAACCATATGGGAGAGCAAAATGCATTTTCACATGCAAAAAACACAAAAAAATCATAGTAAGTTTGAGTTTTTATTTTACCCCTTACCGTGGGGTGGGGTGGGGGGGGGGGGGGGGTTAGACTCATCTCGATTACTCGCAACGAAGGTGCTCGAATGACCGAGCCTACATCTTCTAATTAGGCCAGCTACGCCCCTGATAATGCATTCTATTGAATATATTTACACTTTAAACGGGATCAATCTCTATGTAGTGGATCAGCAGAAAGACATGGCAATCATTATCTCTCATGATTTATCTCCCCAAAAATCACATACAAGCAATACATGATTAAAATATGTTTCTCAGACTTAAATAAGAGAAACGTTTCAACGCTGTATACTACAATGATTATGCCCTTGCTCGAGTACGGAGCCATAATATATCCCCATATTATAAATGTGAAAAAAGACTAACTTGAAAATGTTCAGAAACGATGCTTGGACTTATGTTACGACAAAACAATGAACATCTACCGAGTTTGGAAGATCACCGCAATAACATAGTGGAAACATAAAACTCTTAACAACCATTATAAACTGAAAAGTGATTCGCTCTTCCATTTTCCGGAAAGAATACTTCGTGGACACTCGAAAAAACGGCATAAGGTCCATTGTAACACCAATGTTCGGAAAACCTTCTTTAGCCATACTACCCATGGAACGAATTAACGTGAATGGACGAACGTTTCCGCGCCATCTGTGGACTCCTTCAAGAAACGACTGAACGCTGTTCCTACGTGAAAAAGCAGCGAAACAGCCAAAGGCACAAAGGTACAAAAGGTACATGCCTACATTTAAAATATTGTTGCTGAAATTGCATCTTGCCCAACATTATATTATACAACTTGAAAACAAAATTCAACGATGTAAGTATAAATGATATATTATGCGAACTGTCAACAAAAACATATAAGTGTATGTGATGTGTGGGATAAAAAAAAAGTATTTTAACATTAACATTTAGTTTAATCATCGAATAAATTTGACACGGAACTACGCATTTAAAATATATTAACAACTTAAGTTTGCGTTATTATAACAGGAGCGAATGTGGGAGTGTACCGTATATACACTAACACACATTTTGTAATAGTTTAATCTGCTTGACTTATATATAGCTTGGCATTTGCTTTTATTTAACACAGTGCGTTTTACTATCATACAAAGCTCATCGTTAAACATTACTATTTATTTATTATTATTTTAAAAGGAATTATCAACAGTTTGAGAAGATAAAATATAACGTTTTAATAAGAGGCATAATTATGGCTGACTTTGGAACGGAAAGAACGATAATGTGGTTGAAGGTGTTGATGGTGATATCACTGGTGCTGCAGCTGATTGGTTATGTCTCCCCCGGATGGATACGGATGGCCACCGAGACGTACTCCTCCCAGATGGGGCTGTGGTACTTGGTCGTGTGTATTACAGGAGCCTCCTGTCGGACGGTCAGCGTGGCAGATATTAATTACACAAAGATTGGAAGTATGTATTGTCAGGATGGGTGGGATTGGAGTGGGGGGTGGGGGGGGGGGGGGTGGAGTGGGGGGGGGGGGGCAGGGCCTCCTCTTGGATTGGCAAATGGAGCCAAATGAGACAAAATAATAAAATTGGCGATAAATGTTATTGGCGAAAGAAATATCCAATGTCAGTCATGAATGTTGTGTATTACTTTCCAGTCTCGCCATACCCATTAATCTTCCCCTGTATAATCGCCTAATAACTCTGCCAAAATAAGCACCTCTTATTTCCTAGACCAGAAGGCAACACTTGCCCATGATGAGGTGTGAAATACACACATTTGGTGTCAAGTATACATTAGGCTTTACCTATAACTGACAGGATAAAATAAACCAGTGATCAGTATAATTATAGATAAGATTCTGTACTTGTATACATACAATTGTATTTATTTCGAAACGGAAACATTTCCAGATAAATAAGTGTATTTATGATTATAATTATTACTAACTACTTTATTCATGGGCCATACTTCATTTAACAAGAGGGCTCTAAATCGGTCACCTGAGTACTGGCCCATTATTGAATTCTTCGAAATCCTATGGTCATATACAATCTGTGCAAGTTTGGTTAAGATTGATCAAGAAATGTGGCCTCTGTTGTGTTAACAACATTGATATATAAAGACACTGACAAAGTTTGGTAAATATCAAATACAAAATAACGGTGCTAGAGTGTAACACCTGGGGCACGGTCAAATGTGACACCAGGGCTACATGTTATATATGATAGCTGTGTGCCTTGTGGTTTCAGAGAAAAAGATTTTTAAGTTTTTCCCTATACAAGTCTATGTAAAACATGTGACCCCTGGGGAGGGGTAAAATGTGATCCCAGGGTCACCATTTGAACAAACTTGGTAAATGACCATAAGAGTATAGTAAATGCAAAATATTAAATCTCTGGCTCTTGTAGTTCCAGAGAAGAAGACTTTTTAATGTTTTTCCTATATAAGTCTATGTAAAACTGTTACCCCCGGGGCGGGGCCAAATTTGAACCCATGGTCACCATTTGAACAAACTTGGTAGAGGACCATAAGCTTATAGCAAATGCACTTGCCAGGGGGCGTAGTCTTGATGTCATTGTAAATCTACTTGTTCGCCTATGTTCATATATAAGACATGTTTATATGAGTTTTTGAATACACGGTGACCGTGTTCTATAAATAATAATAATAATAATAATATGCTTAATATTTTTTAATAAACTACAATATATATTTTTAAAATAACTCGAAGACTTCTCTTTTTTTCGTCTTTTTTTTAAACTCGCGGCATCCTGTTAGTTTCTACGCGCATGTAATATCATTTCTTCAATCATTAATATTAATGATTAGAATTTTTGTAAATTGTTTTAGCATATACGTATTACTAACTGTTGATTATATTTAAACTAGGCACCAATAGTATAATAAACCTGTGGTGGAACAATGAAGAGGATAAATGGAAACCCCAAGCTTTCATTTAATTATATGCAAGCAGGTTTAAAGGGACACACGGCAATCATTTTTTTAAAAACTCGCGGCTTCCCGTTAATTTTTCACGTGACTGGCATTTGTTCAATCATTAATAGTAATTATTAGTATAGTTCAAAGTCAATTGTTTTTGCATAAAACTTACTATTGATAATGTTGCACCAACAGTAAACATGTAGAATATAGAAGAAAAGTGAAATCTCAAATGCTTACTTATATGCAAGTAGTTTTAAAGTCAAAATGATACAAGATTAATAAATCGAGGTGTTCATTTTAATGCTTGATATAAAACGCAAGATTGCCGTGTGTCCCTTTAAAGTCAAAGTGATACAGGATTAAAAAAATGAGATGCTAATAACAACGTCAAGATCGCCGTGTGTCCCTTTAAAGACGCGAATATTTTTGGGCATGCGATCTGATTTTTTTCAAAGATAACTAACACTGCACTGTTGTCGTCTATGTAATTTTGTAGGACACACACTTTTTATTATTTTTATTTTTTTTAGAAAATATTGATATTGTTCAAGTTTTTGTTTGAAACTTAACCGATATTCGCAAGCTTCGGTTTCATCTTCTGTCGCACAAAACAATTTAGTATACGTACTGCGTAGGCCTACATTTAACCAAGAAGCTTACATTTTTTACCCCGAAACTCTATTTTTTTTATATTTTTGTCTGTCAAAACTATTACTACTTCGTCAGCAATTTTTGACCTTCAAAGTCATTTTGAATACACACAAGATGATGAAAATGTCCCATTAACGTTGTATTTAACCATTTCAGCTGGCGTTTCCAACACTAAACCTATGCGGGAATTCCAGATAGAAACTTCCATGGCACTTATGGCCTGTATCGCCAGTATTGTCTTGTTCCATATTGCGAGGAATAAGGAGAACAACAAGACCACTCTTATCATAGGCAGCCTGTGTTGCGCTTTCTCCGGTACGTATCATTGTCCCAAATGGGACTTAGATCATATATCTCACCACAGGGACTTAGAACATATATCTCACCCCAGGGACTTGGATCATATATCTCACCACAGGGACTTAGATCATATATCTCTACACATGGACTTAGATCATATATCTCACCACAGGGACTTAAATCATATATCTCAAAACAGGGACTTAGATCATATATATATCTCACAATAGGGACTTAGATCATATATCTCAAAACAGGGACTTAGATCATATATCTCAAAACAGGGACTTAGATCATATATCTCAGAATAGGCATCGCATGTTGCTGTCTCTCTGGTGCGTATCATTGTCCAAATTGGGACGGTCTCTCTGGTGCGTATCGTTGTCCAAATTGGGACTTAGATCATATATCTCAACACAGTCATCGCATGCTGCGGTCTCTCTGGTGCGTATAATTGTCCCAGTTTGGACTTAGATAAAATACACACAAGTATTAACTTTTGATATGGATATGAAATGCAGAAATTTGTATTAGGGCCATGCATAAGCTTCAAATGATATGTGTACCTACCATAGTCTATGGTCGGTACAGGATATACAACCATAAACTATGATTTTCACTGATAATTTAGTAATAATTGTGGTTGTTACTGATGTTTGCATCTTTGCATTTCTCGAACTGTTGTTGCACTTCTCGAACTTTTGTAATAATAATAATAATAATATAGTACATATTGTTATTATTTTACAAGAATCATTTTTAAACAAATTCAGAGTACATGAAAATGGCGTCAGTTTCTAAATTTCTATATATATAGAGTTACATGTCTTTTATAGATAGATAACTTTATTTCCAAATTCCAATAGGCTTAAAAGCCCGTGAGGATACAATATACAGTTACATAAAACATGGCAACAGTGTAGGATTTTACAAACAAGAAACTTTTGTTAATCTTAGACTGTCACAGCAAAATGCACGTATACTGGCACGCACGCATGCACTCACTCAATCACTTACGCACTCACGCGCACAACAATTTCTATCATTTGTTAAGTGAACTTAAGCATTGAGAAGGTGTATAACTACATAATATAAATAAATACTGAACCATACATTTCATTTCATAACACATTCGGTAAAATAAATTACCTATATTTTACTAATTTCCATATAATGTTTCGTTTCGTAATTTAAATGCTTTTAAAACAAAGGTACAAAGCTTGTGAATATATACTTTATTTTGTGAATTTAGTAATTCCAAAAATTTCATCATGTTTGGCCTCTTGTAAAAATATTGTGGAATGTATTGCTTTCTTAAGACAGTATAGGTTTGGCATTCCAACACAAAATGAAATTCATCTTCAAGTTTATTACAAAATAAACATAATCTATCAATAACAGGAATTCTGTTTGGTTTAACCCATCTTCCCGCTTATATACACAAAATAATCCAAGGACTAATTACTTAATCTTTAATTTCTGCATTTCATATCCATATCAAAAGTTAATACTTGTGGGTCAAGTAACACTTGTTAAATAATAAAGTTAAACTTAAAAACTGCAAAAAGACAGTAAAATGTTCAGTAATGACATAATTGAAAAAATGACACAAATGAAAACGTGGTTCTTAAATTATTTTGAGGAGTATATATATTTTAATCAATTTCTTGTTTTATAAGAAGTTATTTCTCTTTCAGGCATCCTTTCTATTGCGGCTTCGGCGAAAGTAGGTCACGCTCTTTTAACAATTCATTATCTGAATTTAAGCGTAAATACAAAGAGCTCATTCAAGTTTCCCTACTCGCTGGTCATTACGGGGTTGGGAGCGATCGTCGCTGGAGTAACATTCATCCTCTTCCTGGTTAAAAGACCCTGCAACCATGCACAAGACAGCCCCCGCACACAGGGTGTGGTGATGAACACTCCCGCGGGGCATGTTGTGCATAACGGACCTTATCCAATGGAGAACAAGGCTTCGGGGTACTATCCTTAACTGTAGATCTGGATCGCTGTTTTCGTTGTTTTAGCGCAATGGCGGAAATAGTGAAGGAAACAGAGCAATACAAAGTTCAATTTCGGTGTGTTTGTACAGCCAAGAATATTAACCATGCCTAAGAATGACAGAAACATGGTTATAATGATCCCAACTTTGTACATGAGTAGGTCGATCGCACGTTTCACGTGCTGAAACACGAAGATTTCCACGTGGATACTCAGCGACTCCATATACGCGGAATGAAACCAGTGAATCACGGAGCCGCGATCGTTTTAATTCTAAAAAGTAACCCTCCAGCTGAGACCGGTCCATGACACATTGGGTGGCAACTCTTCAGAAACATAGAAATACACTGAGAAGGTGAAGCTGCGTTTGTCGCTTTTAAATATTCAGGGATTAGTCACAAAACGAACGAACAAACTTAAAAGCATAGCAATTAAACATGTGTTCATGTCTAGTGATATTGTGATGTTTACCGAAACATGGACAAATGAGTTTTCGGACATTGAAGTAGATAATTTTTCTTGCTTCTGCATAGGTCTGAAAATCTAAAATCATCGAAACGAAACTCTGGAGGTATTATTATTTACGTCCGAAGTGATTATGTAAATGAAGACACGTTGATATTTACCAGACAAGATGATATAATCTGGATCAAACTGAATGGGTCTATATTCTCACTAAATACTGATATATACATTTGTCTAACATACGTACTGCCTGATGATAGCAGTCGCCAGGCTGTGGTAGAAACAAATATTTTTGACAGAATTTTAGATTCTATTGCTTTTATTGAAAATAAAGCTTCAAACAATTGCATGCTACTAGTATGTGGAGACATGAATAGTCGCACATCGATTAATTGTGATTATGTTATTGATGATAATAATGTGCATATGCCTATGTTGCCCGAGGATTATATCTCCGACATAGAATTTCCTCGCTTCTCACAAGATAAGGGTCACTCAAATAATAACGGTTTACTTTTATTAGATATGTGTAAGCAAAGTTCTTTGCGAATCTTAAATGGTCGTTTTGGTGAAGATAAGGGTATTGTTTGTTACACTTTCGTTGGGGTCGTTCTGTTGTTGATTACGTATTGTCGTCACAGGATCTACTATATTTTGTGGATACATTTGAAGTCGGTGAACCGAATATATTATCTGATCACTGTCTTATTTCGTTTTCGTTTGCATTTTCCGACAAAAAATCTGAACCAGTTATTTACTCCCAGGAGTATGAACATGTTGAATATAAATATATGTGGAACTCTGATAACAACAATGAATTTATTGAAAGTCTTAGTAACACAAATGTTGGCGAAAGTTTAATCGGTTTAAATAACAAGATAGAGCAGTGTGTGAGTAATATTGATATTGACTTATGTATTCACGATTTTAATGCTCTTATTGAAGATGTGTCTTTACCATATTATAAACGTAAGCTACATTCTGAAAACGATGTTACAACAACCGAACATATGTATAATAAAAAAGAAAATCCTTGGTATAATGACGAGTGTTACGAAAAGAAATTTGATTTCTTCCACATGTTAGATAAGTATAGAATAGATAAAACTGACACAAATAGAATCAATATGGTAAAGACTAGATCGGTTTACAAGACGGTTGTAAGAAAATACAGAACATCATATGATAGAGATAAAACTTCGTTGTTTATAAAAGCTAAATATAAAAATGCTAAGTTATATTGGAGTATGTTGAAAGAGGCTGCTGGCATAAAACCAGCTAATATACCTTTATCGACTTTTGAACAATATTTTAAAGCTATTAATGATCCAGATGATGTATTTTTTGTTCCTGACGAAGATATCATGTATTTTAATGAGCGATATGAGCATAACGAATTTAGTATTATGTTTAATGAATTAAATGTTACATTGACAGAGGAAGAAGTTATTAAGTCAATCAAGCAACTAAAAACTAATCGAACGGCTGGACCGGATATGCTGATAAATTAGTTTTTTATACATGGAAAAGGTATTTTAACACCAACTTTCCGTAAATTGTTTAATAAAGGTTATTTTCCAGACGTTTGGTCAGAAGGATACGTCATTTCATTACATAAAAAGGGAAACATAAATAATGTTGAGAACTATAGGGGTATAACTCTACTTAGCTGTTTAGGAAAACTCTTCACGAGAGTTCTAAATAATAGATTAAAGGAATGGGCGGAAAAATACAATGTTATTATTGAAGCACAGGTTTTTTTTTAGATCAAATATGAGTAATGTTGATAATAATTTTGTCTTACACGGTTTAATTACGCATATTTTAAATCAAGGAAAGAAATTGTATTGTGTATTTGTCGATTTTTTCAAAAGCATTTGATTATGTTGTAAGAGATAACTTCTGGTTTAAGTTAACGCAATTTGGAATTCGATGAAATATTCTAAATATAATTAAATCAATGTATACATGTGTTAATTCTAAAATCAAACACTGCAATAATCTAAGTGATGAATTTTATTGTTTATTAGGTGTAAGGCAAGGTGAATGTTCGTCACCTTTGCTTTTTTGCATGTATCTTAATGATATAGAAAATGTATACATGCTTAGTGGTTTAGATGGATTAGATATCAATATGTTTAAACAAATTATGCTATTATATGCAGATGATATAGTTATCTTTGCAAACTCATCTGATGAGTTGCAGGAAAGTCTTCAAATATTATATAATTACTGTAAGGAATGGAAACTAAAAGTTATTACAACTAAAACAAAAGTGATGATTTTTTAGAAAATTGGGGAGGTTACCAGGAAATATAGCATTTTATTATGATGGTGGTTTGATTGAAATTGTAAGTAAGTTTATTTATTTAGGAATGTTTTTTTCTACTGGTGGATCTTTCTCAGAAACACAGACTACTTTGGCGGGTCAAGCCCAGAAGGCAATTTTTAAAATGAACAAATACTAATACAAATTTACATTTATTTCACCAAAGCACAAATTAGATCTTTTTGATAAGTTAATTACACCTATTTTAAACTACTCAAGTGAAGTCTGGGGATTTATACAAAGTAATTATATTCAAAGAGTTCATTTGCAATTTTGCAAAAGAATTTTAGGGGTAAAAAAATCAACACAAAATGATTTTATATATGGTGAATTCATTCGTATCTAAGAGGTATCTCATCATTGTTAAATATTGGTTAAAGATTTTAAATATGAGGGAACACAAATATGTTAAAATTGTTTATAATATGATGTTAAAAGATGTTGAGCTACATCCATAAAAAGTTAACTGGGCATCACTAGTCAAACATTTATTGGCGTCTCTAGGTTACTATTATGTGTGGTTACAACAAGGTGTTGGAAATGATACCATATTCATTAACTTGTTTAGTGTTATGGAACTGTTTGATTTTGATGTAAGGAACTGTGTTTGATACATGGTGTGTTTGATATATGAAACTGTGTTTTACGTATGGAAATGTGTTTGATTTATGAAACTCTGTTTGATGTTTGATTTATGCAACTATGTGAAACCGTGTTTGCTATATGAAACTGTGTTTGATGTATGAAATTGTGGTTGGTATGTGTATCGATAATGCCAGTAAATGTTACGTTGAATGAAGCGAGAAACATGATATACATGTATTAACTCTAAATAAATGTGATACACTAATTGTTCTTTAAAACCGTTTTAGTTCGTTACAGATAATTTTGGTAAACATTTATTTTTTTGACAATAAAAGCATTAATATAGTGCATTGGTTACTTTTGTTTTTATTATCCACATTTTTCGAAGTAAAAGCTGATATACAGTGTTGTCCCGTCCGCCCGCCATTCGTATGCTCCATCATTAGTTGAATGAGAGTGTTTATATTTGGCACAGACGATGCCTAGATGGCATTGAAGGTTTCGGATCCAATGGAGTTGAATGGTGTTTACGTCATTTCTGAACTGGCCGAATGCTTAACGACGTTGCGTTGTAAACATTCGCCTTTCACCGCTGCGGGTTCGAATCCCACTGGGAGCCCGACTTGTAAGTGAGGAAGTGTCGATTCTTACGGATGGCGGGAGGTGTACAGTACAGGTTTTAACCCAGGAAAAGTGAATGGTCTGCATCCACCACAAAACAATCGCCCGTCATATATAACCTTGCATGTGTTGAAAATGACGTAAAACACCATACAAACAAACAAAATTGTCCTTTAACAAAATAGTGTTTATGCTCTGCGGAGCCTCATATGTCACAAACCGCATTTCTTCACAAGTACGCATTATGAAAATTGCGGTTCATAATGACGCACCCAGTGAAAATGATACCAAATGTTAGAAATACCTCAGAATTGGTACATCTTCCAATAAAATACATGTGTTGCAAGAGTTCATGTTAATTGGATTCTTAGTGCAAGTTCGTGAGTCGGAAGTCACGGTAGTAGAACTCGTGCTGCAGTGGTATATACTAGACCTTACACTACAGAACAGAAGTGAACAGTCTTTTATTATGTACAATCTCAGGCAACATGAGTTACAACATGAGAGAATTATTATGCATACAACAAATTAAACATGAGAGAATTATTATGCATACAACAAATTATACAATTACTAATTTTTAATTAAAAAGGATCACACAAACCCCACTTGATATGGTGGGAAAAGTTAGGGGGATAACAGTTGCGTGAAATAACATTGCAGCTTCAAATGTGAAGCATGTAAATATTATATTTATATACTTATTGTTTAACAGTTTGTAATAGAATTCGGACAAAGACAATTAGATTGATTTGTATTTTGGTTGACGAATGAGTTAGAAGCTCCTTAAATTTGATAACATTAGCGTGCAGTAGAAACGCCACGGACCTATAACATATCAGTTCTGTTCGCATTTTAACTCCGCGAACATGAACTATTTCTTTGTATTTTACGGACTATTTTACGAATTTTCAATTAAAACAGACGCCATTTTTTTACACCCGAAATTGGGCGCGCTACCTCGGCGAGCACTACGGGTACCTATGGAGTCTAACAACACGCGTACAGTGTTTCATACCGTAGATTATGTAAAAACTAATACCTTACCGGACGAAATAACGTCCCATTATGTGTCAACACGATGCAGTGTTGGTGACTGACAGGTCACCGTGACATAACTCGACACGTGAAATTGACATGTTGGTCAAATTGGATTTGGGATTACTGTCTGCTGCTAGAGGTCCATGATCAAGGTATTTGTTTTATCATTAAAATGTGTTTGTTAATAAACAGTACACACCACTTTTAGATCGTACATATTTAGACATAAGCCAAATATAGTGCCTAAAAAAGTGGCGTATACTGTATAATAGAAAGTTTATATTTTTCGTGTACTCCGATCTTTCCAGAAACTGGATGTACTGTAAACTGTAGAACGTTTCGTGGAATAAAACAATTACTAGTAGAAATGCTATCAATGTCCCCCGCACCCCCGCCCACCCAAGTACGGTTGATGTGGGGAGGATGGGGGTGGGTAGATGGAGCTTGAATACCGAAAACAAGGAGGGGGTAAGGAAACTAGAAACCCCCTCCACCCCCACCCCTCAGATTCATGAATGTAAATTGTTAGCGTTGTCTCTATCGTTATGTTATCCCCATTTTCTCGCACATTCGTGAATACATACTCGATACAACTACCATCGAAATAATGTAAACAGCCATTGACATGTCAGATTAATATGTATGTACAGTAACATAGATCTACATACACATATGTGTACATATATATCCATGACAGTAAGTAGAGTTTTGAGTTTTCCTTTATAAATATGTTACATTATGTATAACAAAGGATAAACTCTGTCTGTTTGATCATTGACATTGGATTGATGTTGTTTTTCAGAGAGGCCTCAAATGTGAATCGTGCCCTTGAGCAATTCTAAGTGAATTGATACTGACGACTTCAGAATGTCAAGCCGAGTTAAATGCCATTGGATCATTTTGAGGTGGGAGCCCTTTTAAAAAATGTTTACACTTGTGTAGTTCTTTAAATGGAGCTTGTGTTATGCTTGCACGGTGCTGTTCAAAGTTACAGTAAAAAATGTTTTCGGTGATAATGCAGCGTGATTGTCATATGAGCTCGTTAAACTACATGTACTGGATACATGCGGAAACAAGTTGTGTTAAAGGGACACTAGGCAATCTTTTTTTTTTTAAACTTCTGGAGTTTCGGTCAATTTTTCTGCATAATTTGCATTATGGATCATTTATAGTATTTATTAGAATAGTTCAGAACTGTTGATAACAGTGCACCTATAATATAGTTAAGTATTTGATAGAATAACGAAGACAAAATGAAACACTTTTATTTAATTTTTAATGCAAGCAGGTTTAAATTTAAAATGTTACCAGGTTAACAAATGGAGATGCTAATGTTAATGCTTGATAAATTCTTCAAGAGTGCCGTGTGTCCCTTTAACATGAACTAATTACAATATTATTATGGTCTATGTGATGGGTCCCCAATTTATTAAAGGGACACAGAGCAAATTTTTCAATTTTGTGTCTGTTTTACACATTTTCACATCAGAACAGTCCACACATCTACAAAAGTGTCTTCTCAACTGCCCTATTTAATCGTGTTTTATTACTAAAACTAGCGGCATCACCAGGTTTTGAGATAGAAAATAAATAGTTGTATATTAATGTTTTCTCCCCATGTAAAATGACCTTACTAAGTCATTAAAGTAAAATATTCTATCAACAAAACGTGTAAAATTTAACAATTTTAGATTTTTGGCAAGAGTTGTATTTTATTCCCCTTCTAGTAAAAATGGCTTATAGAGCATTGCACCATCTGTCAGATTTAACATTCCTTATAATAGATTCTTGCTGTAGTACTGTTGGGTGAAAAATACATTAAAATTGTTCTGTAATCATGTCAGGTCAATCATATACTCGTATGATACACAATATAATATGTATTGACCCTTTATTTGATGTGCCATTTACTCAGTTTTGGTCAAGGGACATTTATAGCATATCGGCTTTGAATCCAGTGAACACGGATTCAAGTCTTACTGGCGCTACTGGTTTACTTCGATGTATCCTGCTAGCCCATTGTGTCAAACTGTCCCATTCCCCTTAACATGCCCTAGCTCCCCCTAGCAACACCTGATTCAAATTGAATACTGTACGCGACTTTTTTTTCTTTTTATTTTCTTTCAGGCTGCACGTCATGTGGAAGAAGACTCCATGTACACCACTGGCCAGAGTCAATGCTGAAGTTTATGTTCGCTTAATTATTTGCTTAATAAAGTATACATATGAACTAAAATATTGTCTTTATAAATATGTCTTCCACCACAAAGTGGTAAGTGAGACAGATTATATTTGGCTTTTCCGTTCGTCCGTCACAAATCTTGTCTGCGCTATTTGTTGGATTTTTACGACACTTTGTAAGAAGCATCAGTATGTGCATATCAAATATTGAAGGTCAAGTGCGCCGTGACCCAATAATGATCATGACAACCCTTGTCTGCACTGTGCACTTCCCCAGAAGCAAATCTCATCAAAATTCATGGTTTGAGTGCATTTGGTGAGAGAATGATGCCTTTTGATTTTGATGTCATTAGGTCAAAGATCTTTGTCACCGTAACATGATAATGTAAAATGTTGTAAACTGTAAGTCAAATATCATGAACTTAATGGATGGATTGCTTCTGGCGAGAGGGTGATCCTTTTGATTGTGAGTGGGTCAACGGTCAAGGTCACAGACCGGATAATGTCCGTAATGAAACTCTTTTTTACTTTCTCTAAAGCTAATTTCATAAAACGTCATACTTTGACTGCCTTTGGTGAATAATCCCTGTTTATTTTGAAGTCAGTAGTTGAAAGGTCCGTTACCATGACCGGAAAATGAAAAGTCTTGTCCACACAGTTTTTCCTTTTACCTAAAGCAAATTTCATAAAACTTCATTGGTGGACAGTGGAAAGAGGATGATCCGTTTGATTTTTAGGTCAAAAGTCAAGTTCCTGCTGACATCCATTATCAAACATTTATAAACAAGGATAAGCATATGGTACAACACACATGTTATAATATAACTATATATGCCCTATAAAGATAACAGACCTGCACTTTTCGGATTCACGCGTACAGTGTTTCACAACACCACAAACCATTGACACAATTTCATGTCCACATAATTATGTTATGCAATCTTCGAGTTTACACAAAATCATGTTTGTTACTGACAGTAGCATGTCTGTTACTCGTCAGTCATTTACAGAAATAAATCGAATTTGATTAAAACTGCGCATTCGCAGCTATATACAACTTAATCAATACGGTATAGAGGGTGGTAGGGGTGGCATAAAGGGCGGGGTCGCAGGGATACTACCGTAATGGTGTCCTTGAAAAAAACTGCGAACATTCTACTCTAATAATTCATTAAATACAGAACAATGTTGAAATCAATATATCTCTTAAAAAGGATTTCACAATTTCATGGTTTTATATCCCGCGTGTACATTAACTTCGAAAGGCGATTGTTCATATTTTAGCGAACACGGTGTACTTTGTTAATTTTGGGGGAAAAAAAGTATTTTTTCTGATTGACTTTAAATTTTGGTTTTTAATAGTAGACATGTCAATGAACACTTTCAAGAAAAAAAATTCATTCTCGTTGTTAAAACTTCATTTTTTTGCATTTTTTTCGGATTCAGAAAATTAGCACTGCAATATATATTTTCACCATCCTCATTTCCTTTCCCGACGTACCGTTGCAATTTGGTTTGTTAAAACCTATTCCGAGCACTCCGGCATAAACCAAAAGCATGTATAGATCAGAAATTTAATCTGGAATGCATGGATACATACATTTGAAATATATGTATTGAAATAATGGAATTAATTATTTCATTTTTTGTGTACCCAGTCGCGTCTGTAAATGTATATGCGTTATGCCGTCTTTGAGTCCGTGGGTCATGTTAGTTAATTTTGGGGGAAAAAAAGTACTTGTCTCCGATTTCATTAAAATTTTGCATATGGACAGAGGAAAGATTTATCTATGCGTACATGCATTTGTTTTTATTCTCGCTTCTAAAATGACGAAATAAATCGATTTTGATTTAAAAGCGCATTGTTGGCAATTTAAACCTTAAAACAACCTAAATTCATCCCTTGGAAAAATACCTTTCACTATTAATGGGAATTCCACGAAGTGTACACCAATTATGTTCGAACAATGTAGTTTGTGAATATTATTACTTTAACAACGATCTGTGATTGTGTTTTGTCATAATCACAGTTTATAGATAAGAGGTGTATAAATCTGACCAGTGAAAAATGTCCCAATAATGTCATTTTGTTATCGATTTTATCACGTGACCTTGTTTGATAAATATTCCTACGCCATAGGGCTGGCGTTCCTACTGCCTAGGATCAATTTATTCACAAAGTTTATCATTCTCGTTTGCATAGTGACTGCGATTGGGTGTCTGCCTAATTCCGCATATAGCATGTAAGAAGGGTGATTTTTTTACTGTTTGTAATTCTTTTTAAAAAAATCAGTATGTACACATTCTATTATATCTAAGTTTTCATATCCCCAAACTTCGCAATTGTAGGTTAATATTGGTAGAATTGTTTGGTCGAATAACTTAAGTTGGAGATCTAAGGGTAGGTCTAGGTTATTGATTCTCCGATAAAGTAGAAATGACCTTTCTTGGCTTGTTCGGCCAAACGTTTTCTTGTGTTTAAAAAGCTACCCGAGCTAGTAAATATTACTCCTAGGTATTTGTATTTATTTGTTATTTCGATTCCTATGTTAAATGAGAAACGGTTTAAGTTTCTGGCACCAAAGACAATTATTTTAGTTTTGCTGTAGTTTACTTTTAATTTCCACGATAGACAATACTCGTGGAATTTATTTAGACTGAATTGGAAACTTTCGGGGTTCTCACCTAGGATAATGGTATCGTCAGCATATAGTAGTATTATAATCTTTATAAAGACATTTATTTGGGGTTCGACTCTTAATTCCATCTAGGCCTGTGTTAAGCAAATACTCCTGTAAGTCATTTAAAAAGATAGCAAACATTATCGGTGATACATTTTCACCTTGACGGACTCCGCATTGACTCACAAAGAAATTCGAGGTATCGTTATTTATGTTACGGACACACATGATTTAATGTTTTGATACATGTAATATCTTATACGGAAGAATTTGCCTTTAATTGCATTACTTAGGAGTTTGCGCCATAGGCCTATTCTCCATATGGAGTCAAACGCCTGTGTGAAATCTATAAAGCAGCAAAACAACTTTTTTCTTTTGTGAACGTAACTTACATCTCCGCTAATTTGTGTAATAAAAATATATGATCAGTTGTGGAATATTTGGCTCTAAACCCTGCTTGATTTTCAGCTAAGATTCCTTTTTCATTTAGGAACTTGTTAATTCGTTCGTTTAGTATAGATGTTAACAGTTTGCCGAAACAACTTAATATGATGATCGGGCGATAATTTTCAGGTATTGAGGGATCGCCTTTGTTTTTGAAAATGGGTTTAATGATGCCTTCTAACCAACTTGTTGGGAGAAACCCTATATCAAGAATAATATTGAAGAGCTTTGTATATATCGGCAGCATGACTTCTTGAGTAACCTTAATATATTCGTTTATTATTTGGTCATCAGCAGAGGCTTTTGAGTTTTTCAGTTTAGATATATTTTTTAAGATCTCGTCTGGCGTGATAGGCGAGTTTAAAATGACATCGTCATCCGCAAAATTAAATTCGAATGGATCTTTATCTTCTTCGTTTTCTGGAGTATATGTATTGATATTTTTAAAATACTCATACAGGTCGTTTAAAGAGGCTCTACCTATATCTTTTTGTCCACCAATTGATACAAACTTTACTTAATTATAAAGAGGACTATGAAAAAGGTAAATGGCAATAATTTCACCCAATGTAATATGCGTTTTGCTGGGGTAAAACAGGATTGAAAAGATCGGATTTTTGAAATTGTATTCGTAATTGTTTTAGACAAGCCGATTGCGGAGATTTTCCGATCTTATTCGTTTACAATCGGAACTACCTCGTCTGATTAGCGAAGAGTTCCGATCGATTCGTTTGCTATCGGAACTGCGCCGAATAGTTTGTAATCGCATTGCGCATGTCCGAGAAAATCGTAAAAACTCGTAGTTCTCCGGCAGGAATAAACGGCTGGGCAGCATTTTATTCAAGATATTGTTTTGATCATACTTAATAATTTACAGAACTGGAATACGAACCATGTTTCTTCTTAGAATACTCATAAAAAAGCTTTGTATACATATAAATGCAGTAATATTGAGTATTTAATATTTTACATTAAAAATCGCGGAGATATAGGTAGTGCCTCTTTAATGGCGGCGTCTTGCTTACTGTTTTGGGCTTCATCCTATTGAGATATCGCCAATATTCTTTAGGACGTTTTGAATGGAAGATTTCTAAGTTTTTGCTGGCTATCACATTTGTGTTCATTAATAAATGCATTTAAAGTTTTTTTTTGTATGTTTTGGTGGCCATTTATACGAATTCTCTGTTGTTCTCGTTTTTCGTGTTTGATATTTTTTACGAGCGTTATTGTACTTGATCCGCGCGTTTCGGCATTTATGACCGAACCACGGTTTATTGCTTGGGTTGTTTGCAAGGAGCGTAGGTTTGTATGGTTTCCTTGTACCAAAGGTATTTATTGCTGTTTCGTAAAATAGTTGCCCTATGGAGTCGGTAATATTGTCTACAGATTGTTGATCAATATTGGAATTAAACATGGAAACATGGAAATTGTGTTATGGAGAAGGTGAACTTTGCTTCGGTCTAGTTTGTCTAGAAAAGCATGTTTATTATCTTCGTCCCATTTGGGTGAAATTTTACGTGTATTAGGTAGGGTTAAGTTCTCGTTATTTAAGGCTGTACTTATGTTTGTGTATAAGACCAGTGAGAGAAGCGCCTGACAAGAGCGGATCAAGATCGATAACTTCGAAATCCTTTAATAAGTCTAGGCTTTCGAGAGAGCAAATGCTACAGTCAATTAGCGAAATATTTCGAAACGTGCATTTACCAATGTCCTTATCTTTACCGAATTCAGTTATTATTTCTGCAAGTGTCAATAAACAAATAGTCATGGTTATTTATTTTGTTATCTTCGGATTCCCTGTTTATTATTCGGTAAGTTCAAAATGGCATTATAAAAATCAATTGTGTCTTTGTCAAATTCAAAGTGATTAGCCAAAAAAGGGTCAGCGACAACGAAGTCGGCTAATTTACCAGTTCGACCGTTGGTGTCTCCCATGAGAAGTACATATTTATTTGAATTGCACATGTTTTCAATTTCCGAATCTAAATATCCATATGAGTTGATGCTGAAGAACTTCGAGTTTTCGGGTGGTATGTAGACTATACCCAGAATAACATCTTCCTCCACATTAAAAAGTGATTTAGAGAGCTTTAACCATAAGACATATTCAGATTCGGACATTACAGTTTTAACACTATGATATAACGTAGATTTAACGAAGAGGCCGATACCGCCGCTTTTTCTCTTATACTGTTGTTTCCTTGGTTTAGAAACAAAAGTATAGTTAGGAATGGCGATATCGTCGTGCTCGTCAAGTTTAGTTTCAGTTACACAAAACATATCAAAATTCGAGACCCATTCAATAAATTGAATACATGGTTCTTCGCTTCAAACCACATACATCTATACACCCTAAGGAAATGTTGCTTTTTCCACACCTGTCATCATTTATTTCATCATCATCATCATCATCATCATCATCACTAACAACAGCTATATGATCAACATCAGCAGCATCATCATTATCATAAGTACTAGCATTATATTTTGTACAGTTTTGGACTGGTGAATTAATATTTTCGTTACTTACTGCATTTACTACACTATAATGACAATCATATTTTATACAGTTCATAATAATAATCATCATCATCATCATCATCATCATCATCATCATCCTCAGCACAAAGGTATCAACATTATGTTTTATACAATTATTAACTGGTGCAATGGTATTATCATGGCTATCAATATTTCTAACAATATAATGACAACTATTGCTACATGTATTATCATTACCATGAATAACGTTTATTCCTGTGTTGTTAAAACATTTGGAAGCATACATATTGCTTTCATCATCATCATCATCATCATCATCGCCGGAAACATGACCAGCATCATTGACATATGTAAAACATTGTATTTTATAAAATCATTAACTCGTAGTGTAATGGTGTTATCATGACTATCACTATTTCTTACAATATAATGACAATTATCAATATAAGGACAATTATTGTTAAAAGTGTATTCATTAACCTGCTTAATGCTTATGCCAGAGTGTTTGATATAAGCATAAAGATTGGATTTGGTGTCAACAACAACATCATCATCATCATCGTCGTCGTCGTCGGTCGTGAGCTCGAATCCCGCATGTGACAGGTTCGTCTGCGAGCTTGACCGTCTCTAAATACGGCAGATGGCAGTGTTTTGAAACCCATGATGGTGACTGTAGCGTAACTCGATAATCAAAAGGACATTGACTGCACTGGTGCAAACATAGTAATTATTTCCATTTGATCAAAATCTTTTTTTGTCCAAATCTAATTATTCCATGGGTAGATTTCGAATTCTTGTACACTGCACTTTATGTGCATGTTTCTGCTGCTATGGTTATTCTCAGGATTGTCAGACTTTGTAATGACCATGTCGGCTCAAACAAACGAACGAAAGGACGAACGAAATTAATGAATTAATGAATGAAGGAAGGAAGGAAGGAAGGAAGGAATTCTTGTACACTGCACTTTATATGCATGTTTCTGCTGCTATGGTAAGTCTCAAGATTGTCAGACTTGGTAATGACCATGTCGGCTCAAACAAACGAACGAAAGAACGAACGAAATTAATGAATGAATGAAGGAAGGAAGGAGGGCGATCGTAGCGACAAGATGGGACGGACGTAGGCCAAAGTAACGAAACAAATTAGTAAACATTCAACGAACAATCGAACAAATGAAAACAAGCGAGCAAAGGAAGGAAGGAACAAACGAACGAAGTCTTTAAGAGGTCATAACACATAATGTAAACGGTAGAACTAGCCGCTTTTACGGAATCATTTTTCCATTCAGTGAGTTTGGGAGATGAGTTATCCTAAACATTCATGTGTAATAGCTTTGAAATACGCGTTTCATTAAGACGCACTCCCGGACATTCCACATTTTACGATTTGTGAAGAATGCCGTTTGTGGCATATGCATATTCCACAATGCTTCTCGGAATTTCGGGGGAGCATATATTTGCCACGATGTCCGTCCCGTTTTAATGTCCGCTTAACTCATATTTTCTACCCAATTTTCATGAAACTTAGTAAAAAGTAGCAGTAATTATAGTAGCGTATATTATCAGGAAGTTCCTGTCGAATAATTGTTGGTGGAGTTTGAAGCTTTTTCAAATAAAAAGCGTTTCCGCTCAACTTCTCCTACATTGTTCTTCCGATGTTCATGAAACATAGTAGCATGTATCATTATGATATCTTGTAGAGCATATTTCCGGGACGTTCCGGTTGAATGATTTGTGGCGAAGTTACGGGACTTCGAAGCTTTTTCAAATGTAAAGCGTTTCCGCTCAACTCCTCCTACATTGTTCACCCGATTTTCATGGAGATTGGTAGGAAGAATCAGTAAGGCGTCTAATAGCGCATATTGTTAGGACGTTCTGGTTGAATGCATTTTGGCGGAGTTAATGATACTTTATATTTATAAATATAACGTTTCCGCTCAACTACTCCTACATATTTCTTCCGATTGTCATTAAACTTGGTAGGAAACAACAGTACGCTGTCTAGTAGCGCACATTGCCAGGACGTTCCGGTTAAAATAATTTTTGTTGGTGTTACGAAACGTCGAGAGATTTTCTAATGCATTTAGCGTTAAGTAAAAGTTCTATATTTTCATCCATTTTTTATGAAACTTGGTAGAAAGTTACAGTATGTTCGGCAGAGTTATGCACCTTTTCATAAAACTTGAACCTGCAATACAACAGAGCTCTTAACTTGGCAAAATATTGACCTATGGTCATGAAAGTTTTAAAAAGTTTTTCTTACCAATAATTCAAATGCCATTGACATTTCCATAACTAAGAATTTATTTTGGCCGAGTTATGCCATTTTTTTTCTTCATAAACCCTAAACCTAACCTAGTTAATAAATTGGCAAAATATTGACCTATGGTCATGAACCTTTATGTATTTCTTCCTAATCAATTAATGCCACTTGTGTCAATAAATCTGCCTTTCGTTTCGGCAGTTATGCACCATTTCATAAAAGTCCATAACTTGGCAAAATATTGACCTATGGTCATGAAACTTCATACATTTCTTCCTTATCAATTATCCAATGCAGAGTTATGCCACTTTTCATAAAATTTGAATAATTTAAAACCACATTCTGTAGAAGTTGTGATGACAAGATTTTATGACGGACAAACAGAAAGACCCAAATTAATAGGTCTCCCCTCTTCCACTTCGTGGGGGAGCCGTCTCCCCTACACCTGCCATAAAGCTGTTATTGATTTTAATGTTCTAAACAAGTTGGTCAAGATTTAGTGAACACTTAAGGATCCACAGTATTAACAAGGCAAAATAAAGCACTTTTCAATAAGTCAAGGGCCATACCTCTAGTGTTCATTATTGGATATGGCTGTTTTTCGAACCAGTCTGAGCCTTTATTAATATGAACACTGGCAAAGGTTGGTAAAGTTCAGATGGAAAATGAAGGTGCTAGACCATTAACAAAGCAAACAATGGCATTTTAAAAATAATTCAAGGGGCATGCATAACACTGCTGTTTCATGTAAAATGTGCCATTTTCGAACTTGGACATTTACATCCTACCAAAGATTAGAATGATTAATATGTGTTTACAAAGCAAAATATAGTGTTTTTCAGTAAATCAAGGGCAAAAACTCTGGTGGTTCTAATCCGATCTTGCTGGTTTTCCATGGTGCCAATAGAATACACGTTTCAGCACAGTTTTATAAACAAGTTTTATTTTGTACAATTATTTTAGTAACAACCCTTATATATGGTGATACAAAAGTATCTATTTGACTACATGCACATAATAACAGTGGTAGAATAAAACCCTGCAACCTATAGCCTTTTTAATTGTATAAAAGAAAAGAAATAAACATAAACTCTAGCAAAATATAAAGTAAAGTGTCAACAGTATATTAAAACAACCAGCATCCACAACACACTCAGTATCAGAATCAAAAATTTATAAAACTGACATTTTGAATTTAAAGTTTGTTCAATATGCTCAATGTTGATTTAATAATCTACCAGACTATATGCCTTGTGTATATTCATGTAATCCTTATACAAAGTATTAAAGGGACTCTGTCGTAAGTCAAGCAGATATTGAGCTTAAGCAAATAACTGTCTGATTTTATTCTGTCAATACATGAAAGCATAAGCTTAGACAAATAAGTCTGTAGTAATAAATTTGTTAATTTGAAGATTTTTTTTTTTTATTGTTTGTAAACATTGCTGAGATCGCAGTATTTTGTTCACGTGACATCCAATCGCACATAAGAACTTGATTACAAAATGTCTTGCATTACATAACGGTCCCGTGTAGCTCAATCGGGAATGTGTTCATCTTACCAGCAAGTGTAATTTTAGTGTGCTTGGAGTTCAATCCCACAAAGTGGTACTTTTCTTATCTACCGCTACTGAATTCCGTCAAAACATCTTGTTTCTATTTAGAAATATTCAATAATAATAGTTGTGTAATGTTTGTCAACGTAATTATTTTGAGAAGCTAAAAGTTACAGCTAATGCAGCTGTAATGGAAAACAATTCGAACAAATTCATCAATAATTTACTTTCAAGCATTATCAAACCACCACTGCAAATACATAAATAAGCTGCAATGGGTTTATACCCCATGACAGAGACTTCCTATTGGCTGACATTGGTTACCAATATATGAATTGTTTTTTCAGCTACCAATAAACGCTTTTGTTTGTTTGGTGTTTAACGTCATTTTCCAGCACATTTTAGGCTATATATGATGGTCGATTTTGGGGTGGAGGCAGACAACTCACTTACCGGTATTCCTGGTTAGAACCAGTACTATATAACTGTCATTATTAATAACTGACACTTTCTCTCTTACAAGTTGAGCTCCCAGTGGGATTCGATATTGGTCAATCATGACATATTATATTAGCGATTTCAAAAATGGTACTTCATGTATGTTGGATTATTCATGATATACTGCATTAACCCTTACCCCGCTACATATATTTAATGGACTGGTCTTTCTTTGAATTAAGACCATTCCACTTATGTGACAAAGGGTGGTTTTGGGGGGAATGACTGATCAGCAGCCAGACATTGTAGCCTACGAGATACTCAGTTACTCGCAGGCTGATCTGGGTTTACAATGGACGCAAAGGCTATTATAGTCATGCTTAGCGGGTAATGGGTAAACTGAGGTATGTATATTTAGCACCGTTCTCCTGTATGGAACCCTGATGAGCCATGCTTTATGCGAAATGATTTATGCAAATTGTTTGATCCTAAAACACCTTATACACAATGTACATGCAGTTTGGTTAGCCATTGTATTATTGAAATTGCAAACGTACATTGCTTTGTCCCTGTGAGTTAACTTTTAACATATTATAAACTATACATCTAAACAAAAGTATAAAGTTACCCTAGAACAAAAGCTCAAAAATGTTTTGCTAAATAATTAAGCTCAACACAGGTGGATAAACAATTGATAAATGACATTCAAATCTCAAAAAACAACACCTTATTTCAAGAAATAAAAAAAAAAGTTATCACAAAAAAGAAATAAAAGTCATTATCTCAAAAAAGAAAGCTTTTATCTCAGATGTTATCTCAAAATTGCGGAAAAAAAAGTTATCTAAAGTAAAGGTAGGAAAGATGTTATCTCAAAAATGAGAGTAAAGTAAAACTGTAAATTCAATAAAATTCGAAAAGTTACTGTATGCAAATTAAAAAGTCTTAAAGAATCTGCAAGACAGGGTCATGATTATGCATTTGATTTACATCAGCTTACATGCAAAAATAGATTTATCATGCAGATATGCACTTTTCTGCCTAATAAAGGGGTGACCTATTAAATTTTGCTTTAATTAGGCACTAACCAATTTTAATTAGGCACTAACCAATAAAGCAAATCAATGCGGAATCCCTCGTCGTTTATTGTACGTAACGTTATCTGACGTCATGCACTTAACGTTGCCCGACGTCATTAAACAAACAAAAAACAACAACATGGCGACGTCCTCGATAAGCGTACCATTCTGAGAAGTAGGTAATAATAGTAATTAAAACAGACAATATTGATAATCTACATGATTGCGTAAATAGAATATTATGTCAGTGCCTTTTACTATTAAGTTTATTAGGCTCGGCACGAAAACGAAGAATGGCTCGGCAGAGTCTTGCCATTCTTCGTTTTCTAAGCCTCGCCAAAAAACCTGATAGTAAACGGCACTGACATAATATTCCCTATATAACAGTGCTTACTTACACTGAAGTAATATATTTTGGTATGTACTCAAAATATATAATGGGAGATAAGTAAGGTTGAGTATTTGATATATTTTTTTATATAATTTGTATAAAAACATAAATATTCTAAAACCTAAATACACCACAGCAGTTCAGATATGTATACATTTACTTTGTTTCACTTGCAGATCCATAACAAATAGAATCTGTTTAAAATTATCTCAAAACAATGATAATATAGATCCATTTAAAATATAAATATTGCCAAAACATTCGCGGACACGGATGTCATTCTTCCGTACCAGAGTATCGCATCAGTACACACTTCCGAAGACAGATGTAATCCGAGTACTCACATGCAGAATCATTGGAACCATTCAGATTTATTGCGTATATTATTTTTGAAATATTTTAACGTAATATTGTTGCCTTAAATCGAGCTAGACATTATGTGGTCCTGCCTTAATTCCATTAAGCGATGGGAAAGCTTATATTGCAAGATTTTATAACAGATCTTTCGACAATATAACACGTCTAAAAACATTCTTTACTGAAAAAATGCGATAAGTTGTTTAAAATTACCTATTAAATGTTTTAATTTTACAATATGCTAGCGTTTTAAGCCAAAATTAAGGTTTAATTTCATACCCCAGCCAACCCCGTTTTCGCTTCTTGGAGGTATGAAAGTTAATACACAGACCACGGAATGACACAGACCAGGTCAGTAGATAAATAGTAGACGAAGGCGCAGTTGGGTTAGTTGCACGACAAATTCGTACTAAATAGTGTATAACAATTGCTACCATCCGCAATCTGATTGGTTTCTACGATTTGGCATGTGAGCAATCTCTAAAGAGTGAGAAAATGACATAAAATATGTTTAAGATTTAAAGAAAGTTGTAACATGGTCATGACAATTTGTACCAAATCTTATAAATACAATTACACAATATCAATATTATCAGCAAAAGTGAAAAATATCTAAAATTAACCATAAAAATGCTCCACATATATACATCAGTTCATAATTAACAAAACACAGGCCTGTAGCCAGCCCCGCAATTTAATCGAGGCAAATCCCTTTATATGGAGGTTCACCCATGCCCCCTTTCCTCCACCCCTCCCCCACCCACTCCACCATCCCCCATTGCATTACCCATTAGGAAATAAGAACAGTTTAAGCATAACATTTTGTTTTGGTCAATGATTATTTATTTATCCCCCAACCACCCCCATCCCACCCAACCCTGTGATTTCCCTAGTTTAATTGCATTTCCCAGAAGAAAAAAAAATCAGTTTAAGCATAAAGTCAATGATTATTAATCTATCTGTTTTAGAATGGAGATGACACAAAGTGTAAGATTCCCGAAAAACAAAACATACTTGAAATAAAGAATCTGTACAACATTTTTTCAAATTAATTTTTTTTCCTTGGTATAAAAACTAAAAAAAAAAGAAAGAAAAAAGGTGCTCCAGCCAGAAAATCCTTACTCTCTGGACATTATCCCAGGTCATGACCCTAGGGACTATTCCCCAAATGAACATTTTGAAATGGTCTACTCAGATGCCAAGCTTAATCCACTATTAAAATCCATAACAAACATACAGCGATTTAAAATGTTACCCTCATCGACAATACATTACGATCAACAGTAGCTTTCCTTCTATGTTAACCCTGGTACGACAAATTCATCCTTTTCTTTATACGTTAAATCCGTAAGTCCTGTAGATCATAACTCTTTCTCTATACTAAATGTGGCAAGTTCGTTATTCGACTGTTTGAGATTTGTCCAGGTCTGTATTCTGTCAACATCGTACGACAGTCACTTGGCCTTTGCTGTATGATGGGACCTCGACAATTGCTAAAATACAAAATGAAGCTCATGAACCGAGTGGATGATGAAATATTTGATGAATTACCTAGCATGTATTTTTATTTCATACGATTCATATATTTAACGGATAATGTATGGTGCTGAGGTCCATATGCAAGTTTATGGACTGGGCAGTCAGACCTAGAATGTTATATGGACTGAAGCGAAGCTGAAGTCCATATAACGTTCTAGGTCTAACTGCCCAGTCCATAAACTTCATATGGACAGAAGCATCATACTTTATTTGTTATATTATACCAAATCTGACCAACACATTAAATCAATACGTTTTATGATTTATTTTGACCGTTTTTTTCACACGTCCATTAATATAGCTATTGGACCGGGCGCCTGGTCAATATGCAACTTTATGGACCGGATGACGTCACATTAAACAAAGAGTGGAATATGCAAATGAGGTAAAATATTTTGTTTTATTTCATATATCAGTAAAGCATATATTTTAACAATTGTTTACCTATATGTTGTTATGTATCGTAAAATTTAAATGGTAGCAATTTTTTTTTTTTATATATTTAGGACGCACAAAATGGATCACTCAAAAATAAGGAATATACACACAGATTTAGTTCAATTTTTTGACGCAGAGGGATTTTTGATAGCTTTATACTCCCCAAATGTTTGTCATATCCCGATGAAAGATCTAAACTTGAATTCAAGCCTTATATTAATATTTTATCTAATAACTACAATATGAGCATTTTTTATAGATCAGTTTCAATTTTTTAATTTACGCGATTGATTTTATTGATCAATTTTAGTATAAACACTCACCATAATTACAACTGAGAGAACAGCTTACTAGAGAAAATACCACTGATATCATATGATACTACTCGATAAAACTAGTTTCCGCGACAGTTAGTTTGAAACTGCATATAAATAAAGAAGGCCCACTCCTGCAATGTTGTTCCTCGTAATTAAATTGCAATAGGAAACAATAGTTCATTGAAAGCATGTGCAATAGAATACTTCATATTGCGTAATCCCTTGCAGTTTATTTTAATGATAACATTTTGAACAAACTATAAATACTATTAAACAATCTACAGAAGACAACCATGATGTCATATCCTGTGATAGAACCACATGTACATGAGGAAAGGACATACATTTGGAGTGCAGATGTGCGGATTTAAAGCGTGCACTCATGCAAAATACTGGTGCTAAGATATTACGTAGAATGGGATACACAAAAACATTTAAAGGGGTTGATGCACTATTTTCAAACACAGTTTATTTTAAAGGGCTCTGAAAAACTTGAAAAAAGCTGAAAGAATTATCAAAATGCCATGAAAAATAAAGGAGATATGACCTATTGAAAATGAGCAAAGAAACATAGATGGAGGCGGCCATCTTTGAACGATGACGTCCTCGCGCCTTTTTATCATAAAAGGCATATTGATAAAATGTCTTTTAAAGCAAAGAAAATCACTGCAAATGAAAAATAATACTAAAATGTATACATTTTATATCTGTATGTTTATTTATAATCAATTTTCAGTGGTTTTCTTTGCTTTAAAGTACATTTTGTCAATATGCAATATATGGTAAAACGGCGTGATGACATCATCGTTCAAAGATAGCCGTCTCCATTTATATTCTTTGCAAATTTTCAATAGGCCACATCTCCTTTATTTTTCATGACATTTTGATAATTCTTTCAGCTTTTTCCAAGTTTTTCAGAGCCCTGTTAAATAAATCCTGTTTGAAAATAGTGCATCAACCCCTTTAAGCAGTACATACTGATGTAGTCTACACAATTAAAACTAGAACAATCACTGAAGGTGATGAATAGCCCCACCTTTTTATTCTAATTCAAACGAAGGGCCATAATTCTGTAATAAATTAGGCAATCAACCATGAGTGATGTAGAGGGACATATTAAGGTCATCAGTTGTTATGAGTATATCGATGGGTCGAAACTGTCGAAACTGCATATAAATAAAGAAAATACAACAGTTAAAGCGTTAAACCATCGATATGAAGTTTGAAAACAACCCATTCAAAACTGTTTGAGAAATGCTAGTAATAAAAATGTGTTACGCGACGCGACTGAACAAACATGTGTTACGTGACAGGATGGGACGTTACGGAGAGCGCGATTCACATATAACCCCCCCCCACTTCACTTCACCTTGTGAAAGCGGGGGTATAAAAAGATTCATATATTAGAAAACTTTTATACGGTCAGTCTATGTAAATACATTACATCCGTAACTATAACAGCCTTTGCGTCATTGTAAAACCAGATCAGCCTGCGAGTTAGATCAGCCTGCAAGTTACAAGTTACTTGCAGGCTGATCAGGGTTTACAATGTCTGTTTGAGAAAAAAGCTGAAAGAATTATCAAAATGTCATGAAAAGTAAGGGAGATATGACCTATTGAAAATTTGCAAAGAAACATAAATAGAGGCGGCCATCATGGAATGATGACGTCATCGCGCCTTTTAACCATATATGGCATTTTGACAAAATGTCCTTTAAAGCAAAGAAAATCACAAAGAAAATCACTGCAAATGAAAAATAAGCATAACATTTTTACATTTTACATCTGTATATTTATTTTTAATCAATTTGAAGTGATTTTGTTTGCTTTAAAATGTATTTTGTCAATATGCCGTATACGGTAAAAAAGGACTGATGACATCATCATTCCAAGATGGCCCACTCCATTTATCTTCTTTGCAAATTTTCAATAGGTCATAATTATCTCCTTTATTGTTCATGGCATTCTGATAATTCTTTCAGCTTTTTTCAAGTTTTTCAGAGCCCTTTAAAATAAATCGTGTTTGAAAATAGTGCATCAACCCCTTTAAAACTGTTGTGCCCGTTATGCTCAAACCCCTTTAACATCAATTTCTTAGCCTCATCCATCATATGGAGACGTAAACTAGGCGGTCCTCTGTATTGGTGTCTATCCTCCGAGCATGTGAAAAAAGGTAGGAATTTATTCAATGGTAAGATAAGAGCAAGATTCGCCGATTCCTATGTATCTTTTCTCTCTCTGGGGCAGCCTAAATCATATAAGATAATGTGTTAATGAGCCGTAAACAACAACTCAGTCGTAATCCTGCGTAAAACAGTGGACACGATTGCCAAGTGTCCCATTAATTGTACAGACACCATTTCTTTTGTGTGTTGAGACTGTTGACCTTGCATCAACAAGATCTTTCTGAAGTCAAAATGTGCCTCGGTATAGATAATAGTGTGTGAAAAAAATAAACATGTGCTGAGGTAAACCATTATATATGGAAGGAAGTGAACAAAAGTTCTGCAGCCCATCTTATTTTGACATTTTGTAAATAAATAAAAAAAAATGGTTAAAACTAGAAGGATGTTCCACGGAACACTTGTATCGCCTGCCATGTGCTTATTGCAGCAAGGACAATCTAAGTATGAAGTTTGAAGAAAAGAGGTGCAATCTTTATGAATTACTGAGCAGATGCTTTCTTCATTTGTTCAAGTTTATGAAAAAGGGCCTAACTTTGCACAGGACTATTGATAAGGAATCCATGTAACAAGTTTCATGACCATAGGATAATACTTTGCCAAAGCACGAGCCAGGTTAGGTTGCAGGTTAAAGTTGTATGAAAAAGGGCATAACTCTGAAGAGATTAAGGTCAGTTATTGGTCATGGGTAACAACATTCCTTGGGGTAAGATGAATAGTGTGCGAATTTTCATGAACACATGTCAACTACTTTTTAAGTTAGGCCAGTTATGGTGAGGTTGCAGGTTAAAGTTTTATGAAAAAGGTCATAACTCTGCCAAAATGAAAGTCAGAGTTATTGGACATGTGTAACAATATTCCTTGAGGTAAGACGAAGATTGGTATGAAGTTTTATGAACATAGGTCAACCACTTTTCATGATGGCCAAGGTTAGGTTGCAGGTTAAAGTGTGACGGACGACGAAGAAAGACGGCGGATGATGGATGATGATAACCGACAAAGTGATCCTTAAGTGTCTGCCATACTATGCAGGTGACACAAAAAGGACATAAGTTAATTACCCCAGCAGAGGGTTTAAGTGACTTGCCTCCAGTCACAGCAAAGTCATACACTCATGGAGCGAGAATACATCCATAAGATAGCGACATACTGGTTATATTTTACTACGATTTTGATCCAAGCTGGGTGCAGGTTGCAACCAAATGACCGAACAGACAAATGGGCTGATTGCCATACTACTGCTGCATAGACACCTAAGGTAACATGCCCCACATATAGCAGATTCCACTCCAACAGATTTATTTTGCATTTTCTCGTGGTGGGATTTACTGGCTTTGTCATGTAACTAAAATGCGTCTGCCCCGTATTAGCCCATTCAATAAAAAACAAACGTAAAAACGAGAAGCGTAAAGATGCGTTTGGGAACACAGTAATGACAACATATCAACAGATATCATGATTTGCAGCCGTGCAATATGGAGGTGCGCTGTTTGTACCTACAGGGACAGGAAAAACGTACTTCCGAGAGATTTGGACTAATCTTTCTAACCTGGCCTGATTGGTGTGTAAATGCATACTGATTGATATTTTACCATCAGGAATTATTACTTTTGTGTCATCTGCGTAGCATGGCAGACACTTAGAGATCACTTTTTCCATCGTCTGTCATCCGTTGTCGTCGTCTGTCACACTATAACCTGCAACCTAACCTTGGACATAACTTGAAAAATAGTTTACCTATGTTTACAAAACTTTACACATATCTTCATCTTACCTCAATGAATGTTGTTACACATGTCCAATAACTCTGACTTTCATTTTGGCAGATTTAAGACCCTTTTCATAAAACTTTAACCTATAATCTAACCAAGCTCATAACTGGCCATTACTTTAAACGTATCTGACCTATGTTCATGAAACACCACACACATCTTCACTAGTTGAAATAAGCACAAGCCAGGCAACACAAGTGTTCCGTGGAACACCCTCTAGTTTTCAGTATAAAATGTTCACGACAACTAGCCAACTTTATACTACCAAATTATTAGAAGTAAACATGTGCACAAGCGAATGGTGAAGGTACAAATAGACAATAAAGTTTACCAGTGAAAGGCTCTTTCTACACAGCACAAGTGTCATATGTTATTTATTAAAACTCTGAAATAAGGAGGGAAGTCAAATAATAGTGTGCTATACAAAAAAGATAAATGAAAAAACAAAATAGCAACAGTTAGTGTAACATTTAGTGTACAATTAGTGTAACATGACATTAGTGTAATATTACAATTAGTGTAACATGACAATTAGTGTAACATGACAATTAGTGTAACATGACATTAGTATAACGTTACAATTAATGTAACATAACATTAGTGTAACATTTAGTGTAACATGACATTAGTATAACATTACAATTAGTGTAACATGACATTAGTGTAACATTACTATTACAATAAATTATAATAAATTGTGGTTAGTAGTGATACAATCAGGCATTTATATGTGTGTGTTGATCACACAATTGACATGGTATATTATGCTCACTTTTTGAAAACAGGGGGTAAATTACCCAAGTAAAAATAATAATTTGGAGCACTGAAGAAATTTCTTTTCAGCATTAGTTAATGAGCACTGCAAAGGGTACATTATATATACATTAGGCCTGTCAAAAGTCAGGTTGTAATGTAAAGAAAAAGGTAAGTTACTGTCCGATACATAATTTGATTGAAACAAGAAATGTCAGAGAGTCTGATGAATGGCCCCTGACAGACCTTAATAGTCTATCTATAAATGGATACTGCATCACCCCCTTTCGGGAATTTCGTGCAGGTGGCTTCCTGGGAAGAACCAGTACTAAGCAATGTGGATTAATTATTTTACTCATGGATAAATAACATGGCTATGGCAAGGAATGAACACATGACTTTTCGATTTGCAGTTTGATGCTCTACCACTGGACCACCCACACTGGTAGGAACAACGATAGGGAAAGGTATCTGGTAGGTGCCGAGACTGATGAAGGTAAGGGTTATCTCTGTTTTTTCAAGTTATAGTAAAATAAAGGAAAATGCGCAAAGTGTTAAGTCACCTTGATCATGACCTTTGACTAACTCAATAGGGGTCATTCTTTTCCATGGGTACAATTTGTGTCAAGTTGCAAGACTGAAGGTTTAAGTTAACAAATTTAAATTTAAACAAATTACAGAGCGAAAAATATGTTTTCAAGATTTGGTCATTGTCAGGTTAATGTGACCTTGATGTTTGAACTAGCGACACCAAAAGCAATAGGGTTCCTCCTCCCACCAAGGGCACTGTACCTACGAAGTTTCACGAGTGCGAGTCTATTACTTCTGTTACCGTGCAGAATTTGTATGTCCATACTAATGTTCATATGCGGTCATGGCAACTTTGACCTTCAGATCTCAAAAACAATAAAGTGCCACCTCTTGCCAAGGGCAATGTACCTACGAAGTTTTATGCAGGTGGGTGCTAGACTTTAAAGTCAGAATGAGTTACTGTTTTCGGACTTATAGATGTATGTTCTTTTGGAGTTATTTGTGTGAATATGAATTTTCTTTATGTTATTACACCACTTTCATATAGTTTATGTTAACTTATTTTCTAAAAGGATCAAATTTCCTTGAATATTGAGTTTGAATAATACTTCAGAAGTGTGGTATGTGCTGTTGAAATCAAGAAATATGCACTAACATACAATGCCGGCCAATTTATGGAGCAATTCCTGATCAAGTCATCACTTCGATTTTCATAATGTGATAACCAGTGCTATGCAGGCAAACTAAAAATTTAACGTTATGAATAAAATTATAATAGGCAACATAAACAATATATAAAACATGCCTACTGAATTTGTGTTTTAAATAAATGAATTTTATTAAAGTTAATTATGTGACTATGCTGCAAATAGCTATTTAACATGAACTTTGTTTTACTTGAGCAGTCGTATTACTTTTACATCACAATCTGAATTGAATTGAATCGGATTTTATAGTCGCACCAACAGCTAAGGTCATATGGTGACTTTTCCAGCTTCCATTGGTGCAGGAGGACCCCAGGTGCCCCTCTGGGCAATTTTCGTGCACGGGCGGGCACCTGGGTAGAACCACCTACATTCTGCAAGCGAGGTGGATAGCTTCCTTACATAAAGATTCCTAGGCCCATGAGAGATCGAACCAACAGCGGTGAGGGGTAAGTGATTTCAAGTCAGAGACTCCAACCACTCGGCCACGGATGCCCCATCACAATTTGAAAAGAAGATATAATATACATGTATACCAGTAATATTCTTATTATGGTAATTGTATGAAGTTATATATTAGGCCAAACAAATATAAATGTGATTTTACCCTTCACCTCTAAATTTGTTTAGATGAAGGTAAGTAGTAAATTTCATTTTGGCTTTACAATCTACCAGTTTACATGTGGACTAAGTCAGGAGCTGAATACATTCTAGGTGTAGCACATCCACCGCAGCACAGGAGTGTCGTCCTGGGGTAGAGCTGAATACATTCTAGGTGTAGCACATCGACCACAGCACAGGAGTGTCATCCTACCCGCATAATGGCAGCCAGTAAATAATTCTCGTTTCATTTTTGTAAAATAAGGCGTTTTTACTAATTTAAAGTGCCATTTTTGGTTTTACATTGACTGACCTATTTGTTACATTTTTTCAAGAACTGTCATGTAAAAATTGTGGGTTTTGAATGTTTTTTGCTTTATATGGAAATGAGTGTATGAATACAATATTTTGGCATCTCAGTGTTTATGTTTTTAAAGGGAGCATTTATTCATGAGAAATTTAGAAGATACATCACCCCAATTTTCTGTGGATGTTTTGGCAACATATGGGCCATTTGTGATGTGAATGTAAGTTATTCTTTTTTAAATTGGGCCTAGATATGAATGACAACATGGCATTTAAATTAAATTCTAATACATACACAACTCAATGCAAAAAACAATGGGCGTGTTACACCTCTAGTCCCAGAATGTCAAAGATAAATTCGATCTATTTATGAAACAAAAACACTGTTGTTTCAGAGCCAAAGAATCTAGTTGGTAGGGCTAACGAAAACACACCTATTTTTTGTTTGGCCTTATATAAGTAAGCAATTAGCAATGTACTGTTATGTTAAGAGTATAAGTTACTACAACTGCAAGATGCATATGCTTAAGACTATGCATTGAAAATATATGCAAGCATGGACAACAATTACTTCATTATTTACCTCTTTTTGAAGAGCTAGTCTAGACTGATATGCAATCTTGGCCAGTTCTATCTCCACCCATCTTGGTGTATCAGGAATAAAATAAGCCACGGCCACTTTCACTGCCAGCAAGATATGCTGAAATTGGCAAAGATAAATGGGATAAATTGTCACCTGAGTGCACCAATAAATATATTATGTGGATGAGCCTAATATATTCCATGCCACTTAGCGGCCTCAGTAGTTTTGTGGATGGCATTGAGCTTTAGAGCTACAGACCTCTGCCCCACGTGGGTTTGCTTCCTGGCGGAGACACGCCTGATGGGCAACTTCATCCTCATCTTATCTCCTGGTGAGATTGTTATCCCAATCCTAGTCTCATTTATTTGACGTCTGGGAAGCTTTTTTTACATACGGACATTTATAGATACACCAAGTGACGTCTCATTGCGTTTGACCAAAAAATGTGTGGACAATTTTAGACTGTGTGTATACGTTTCTTGTATGACGTCACTGCACTGACACCTTGTTTTGCCATTCAAACAATCCATAGTACCTAGATTTAAACTAATGTATTTCATATCAAAATATTTTTTGGATTAAAATTTTAGTGTGAAATGGATAACAATGATTATTCTTCACTTTAGGTATTACTAAGTTGTACACTTATACAATTCAGTGTATCAGTTTAAATGGATTGTTTATGTCTAGCGTACAGAATCTCTGCGGAAACTCCACACATAAAAAGCCAAATTTGTATGCATGTCGGAGGACGGCGCAGATCAAAAATCGTCACGCCGTTCGTAGACGTGTATTTTTGGCACTATCCCATTAGAACTTAGTTAGATGTGTTAACTGGGGACGTGGAATGTAAGCTTTTAGAATCCATTCAGAACTAATCTTGGCCCTGTTGGTGTGTAATGGCATACTAATTCATTAGAACACTTTGTCTATATCTTATTTTGGCATTAAATAATTGTCTGAGGTAAGACAAATAAGAGGTCAATGACCTTGAAGCTTCACTGATTGATTTTGATTTCAGGAAGTAGTCGCTACAGACTTGTTTTTTGAAAATCTGTTTTTTAACCGTGGCGGCCATCTTGAATTTCCGGCCGACCTGATTTAGCTAGGATTAATTAGACACATTAAGAGCAACATTCCTGTGAAGTTTCATGAACATCCGTCAATTAGTTTCAGAGGGAGTAGTCGCTACAAGTTTTTACTATATAACTCTATGTAACCAAAGATGGCCACTGGCAGCCATGTTTAACGTCGAATCAAAATAATTTTTCACAAGGATCAACATCATGTCATACTGATCATTTTAGAAAAAGTCCCATATCAATATCACTTATAGTTTTCAAGAAGTAGTCGCTACAAACTTATTTATTTTAAATCTATTTTTAGCTGTGACAGCCATCTTGAATTTCCGGCAGACCTGAAATTTTTCTAGGATCAACTAGACTTCAAGAGCAACATTCCTGTGAAGTTTCACGAACATCCGTCAATTAGTTTCAGAGGAGTAGTTGCTACAAGTTTTTACTATATAACACTATGTAACCAAAGATGGCCACTGGCAGCCATGTTTAACGTCGAATCAAAATAATTTTTTCACAAGGATCAACATCATGTCATGCTGATCATTTTAGAAAAAGTCCCATATCAATATCACTTATAGTTTTCAAGAAGTAGTCGCTACAAACTTATTTTTTAAAAATCTATTTTTAGCTCTGACGGCCATCTTGAATTTCTGGCAGACTTGATTTTGCTAGGATCAATTAGACATCAAGAGCAACATTCCTGTAAAGTTTCATGACAATCCGCCAAGTAGTTTCAGAGGAGTAGTCGCTACAAGTTTTTACTATATAACTCTGTAAACAAAGATGGCCGCTGGCAGCCATGTTCAACGTTGAATCAAAACGATTTTTGACAAGGATCAACATCATGTCATGCTGATCATTTTAGAAAAAGTCCCATATCAATATCACTTATAGTTTTCAAGAAGTAGTCGCCACAAACTTGTATTTTAAAACTCTATTTTTAGCTTTGGTGGCCATCTTGGATTTCACATCAACATGAATTTTTGCTAGGATCAACTAGACTTTATGGGCAACATTTCTGTAAAGTTTCATGAATATCCATCCAGTAGTTTCAGAGGAGTTGTCGCTACAAATAAAAGTTTACGGACAGACGGACGCCGCACCACGGCATAAGCTCTGCTGATCTCTGATCAGTAGAGCTAAAAATGAAATCTTCGATTATAGAAATTAGTTCAATTAATGGAAGTCCACACTAATGCTATCACATCCACCATCTATAGTGATTTGTATATTAAGCTGTTTAGCTTGTTTCATGATGTAAAATAAACTAAGAATAGCCTAACTTGAGGCCCTCAAACAAACATACGTTCACATAAATAGTTTGATATTGAATCATTTTTACCTCTACAATAACGAAAATGAGAACAATATTGACGGGTGAAGAATCACTAGGCAACAGTTTCTGAACCTGAGGATTCATTCCTATAAGGGCACAGTTGGTCATCACTGCCATCACACTGATCACCTCAAACGCTATCTGCAAATGTATGTAAACAGGTGTTATATATCTGGTATGTAAACAGGTGTAATATATCTGAAAATGTTTGTAAACAGGTGTAATATATATCTGAACATGTATGAAAAAAGGTGTAATAGATCTGAAAATGTATGTCAACAGGTGTAATATATCTGAAAATGCATGTAAACAGGTGTAATACATCTGAAAATGTATGTAAACAGGTGCAATATATCTGTAAATGTATGTAAACATGTGCAATATAACTGTTACTGTATGTAAACAGGTGCAATATCTGTAAATGTATATAAACATGTGCAATATCACTGTAAATGCATGTAAACAGGTGCAATATATCTGTAAATGTATGTAAACATGTGCAATATAACTGTAAATGTATGTAAACAGGTGTTATATATCTGAAAATGTATGTAAACAGGTGAAATATATCTGAAAATGTACGTAAACAGGTTAAATATATCTGGAAATGTATGTAAACAGGAGTAATATATATGTAAATGAATGTAAACAGGTGTAATACATCTGAAAATGTATGTAAACAGGTACAATATATCTGAAAATGTATGTAAACAGATGTTATATATCTGAAAATGTACGTAAACAGGTGCAATATATCTGTAAATGAATGTAAAAAGGGGTAATATATCTGTACATGTATGTAAACAGGTGGTGTGTATCTGTAAATGAATGTAAACAGGTGTTGTATATTATATCAGTAAATGTATGTAAACAGGTGTAATATATGTGTAAATGTATGTAAACAGGTAAAATATATCAGTACATGTATGTGAACAGATGCATTATATCTATAAATGTATTTAAACAGGTGAAATATATAATAATGTATGTAAACAGGTGAAATATATATGTAAATGTATGTAAACAGTTGAAATATATATGTAAATGTATGTAAACAGGTGAAATATATCTGTACATGTATGTAGGGTGTTGTAATATATGTAAAATGGTATAAACAGGGGCATTTTGCATTAAAGGTAATGAACAGTCACCATATACCTGCAATGTATGTAAACAAGTGAAACATTCCTGTAAATATTAGATGTATGTAAACATGTGATATTTACCTGTTATTGTATGTAAATGTAAACTAGAAGGTTGTTCCATGCCGTGTGCTTATTTCAGCAAGTTCAATCCAACTATAAAGTTTGAAGACGTGGAGTGAAATCATTCATGAATTATGGATTAATTTATTTTTAAATTGTTAAAGCTGATAAAAAATGGCAAAACTCTGCATTGGATAATTGATAAATAGAAACTGTATAAAGTTTCATGACCATAGGTCAATATTTTGCCAAGTTATGAGCTAGGTTAGGTTGCAGGTTGACGTTTTATGAAAAGGGGCATAAATCTGCCAAAATGAAAGTCAGAGTTATTGGACATGTGTAACAACATTCTTTGTGGTAAGATGAAGATGTGTGTAACATAGGTCAAACTTTTCTAGTTATAAAAAGGTTAAGTTGCAGGTAAAAGTGTGATGGACGACGACGACGGACAAAGTGATCCCAAAGTGTATGCCATGCTATGTAGGCGACGCAACATAGGATCTTACCTGCCAAGCTCCAATGTTTGATGCAGATTCAGCATATGGTCGCTGGAATACGCGACACATTTTGAAAGCATCGGATCGTATCTCCGTAATGTTGTTGAGCAATGCCCAGACGGCTGCCAATGGGAACACAGATGAGAACAGGAACACATAGCCAAACTGTAGAAACATCTCAAGGTAGTCATTCAGTGTTCCCTGAAATAGTGGGAACATACATTAGGATGGGAACACTTAGCAAAACTGCAGGAACATCTTCAGGTAGTCATTCAGTGTGCTATGAAATAGTGGGAACATACATGAAAACAGGAACACATAGCCAAACTGTAGGAACATCTCGAGGTAGTCATTCAGTGTACCCTTAATTTGATAAAATATTCTGACTTTTTATTAAAAATGAATTTCTTATAATATAATTTTTTCATTTTACTTATTACTTCTACTCCAACTTGTCTTGATGACTTCTGACTGGATCTTGGTATGAGAAATACTTTCATCAAGAATTATGATCACTTGATGCAAAATAAAATTAAATCTATAATGAGATATATCAACTCTGTAGGTAAATTTGGATTCCAGACTGTGACCTTGACCAAAAAAGAAATCAGAAGAACCGATGGATGTCCCCCGAATCAAGGTGCACATGTGAAATACAATCGAATGAAAAAAGCAGGAGGAGTTGAGAGGACAAGTTTTATATTTGTAAAACTTCAAAGTCACCTAAGTCCGCCAAAAAAACAAAAAAATAATTCAACCAGTATGTCCTGAAATATGTGCTACTAAACATCATAGTGAAACTTCCTACCAAGTTTCATGAAAATCAGATGAAAAACAGGAGTTCAGCGGCCAAACTTTAGATACAAAAAACTTCAAAGTCTCGTAATTCTGCAAAAAGTAATTCAACTGACACTTCCTGACAATATGCGCTACTAGACATCATACTAATACTTCCTGTGAAGATTCATGAAAATCAGACAAACAACGAAAGTTTTTCGATCTGGGAAGTCCTAATAATATACACTACTATAATTACTGATACTAACAAGTTTCACGAAAATCGGGTGAAAAATATAGTTGGAGTTGAGCGGCCAATAAAACGGGATGGGCAAAGTGGCAATTATATGCTGCCCTGAAATATTCGGGGAGCATAACCACTGTTGTATTAAAGGACAATTAGGATACTGTATTTATCTGGAGCCAATGTGGCTCTCTCAGAATCCGGATATTACGGGTTGAGCCGAAAGAGGGACAGACGGACATACAGACATACATACGTCTGAACATACATTCATACTGTCATGATGTCAACTATATGCTCCACCGAAAATTTCGGTAAGCTTAATTAAGATTCCAGACAGTGACTCTGGCCAAATAAAGATTCCAGACAGTGACTCTGGCCAAATAAAGATTTCAGACAGTGACTCTGGCCAAATAAAGATTCCAGACTGTGACCATGACCAAATAAAGATTCCAGACTGTGACCATGACCAAATAAAGATTCCAGACAGTGACTCTGACCAAATAAAGATTCCAGACAGTGACTCTGGCCAAATAAAGATTCCAGACTGTGACTCCGGCCAAATAAAGATTCCAGACTGTGACCATGACCAAATAAAGATTCCAGACTGTGACCATGACCAAATAAAGATTCCAGACTGTGACTCTGGCCAAATAAAGATTCCAGACTGTGACTATGACCAAATAAAGATTCCAGACTGTGACCATGACCAAATAAAGATTCCATACTGTGACTGACCAAATAAAATTCCAGATTGTGACTTTGATAAAACTAAAGATTCTGCAAATTTACATACCTCATATACATCCATGGTACTCTCCACACTGGTTTGTTTCTGAATATCCTCACCAACCTCTCCGTTGTAAAAGTCCTTCTGTAGTGTGGCAACCTTCTTCATGGCCTTGTCCAGTTTATTGGCACGGCGACGATGGAAGAAGAAAGGGATGACCGACTCCTGAAGCTGACCGACAATCTGGGTCGTGATCAACAGGGCCGCTAGATGCTGGAATGGGAAGTTGTTGTATATATCTTACCATTATAACTTCAACATCATTAGACAACAAAACTTTATTTTATCTACCAGTTTGGGCCATGCAGTTAAAAACGTATTTATTTAAGAAATGTGGTGAACTTATGTCTAATGATACATGGACAGGAATTGAAAAAACAATCTTTCGATGAAAACTTCCATAAATTCATCTTTTTATTCATCTCCTTATTCATCAACATATAGGTATGAAGTTTCGTAACGATCAGGATAATGACTTGGGAATAGTTATCCCAATATTATTCTATAAAAGTCTATGTTAACAAAGATGAAAAGCATAAGCCATCTTGTCAACATCTATTTCTGTAATGAAAAACATGTCATTCCGATAGCTTCAGAGATGCGATCACGAACACTTTATGCGAAAAAAGATGACATTGGCAGCCACATTCACTCAGAAAAGCTATGTGTTATGCCTATTACTAGGGTATCAATACCTCTTCCAGTTCTAGAGAAGCAGCGATTACAATTTGTTATTATTTTTATTTTAGAAAAACAGTTCATCCTTGATTTTGCAGGAAGTTGAATTTTTTATTTAAGATTACCTAAACGTAGAATGTTCCAATGAAGTTTTATGAAATTCCACCTAAAAGTGTTAGGTAATGTAGTGACTTCAAAAAACACGCTAACAGATGACAGATAACGTGCCACCGCAATAAGCTCTGCTATTCCTCAATCAGTTGACCTGAAAACTTGGTAAAAATTACTTACGCTCTTGAGTAACTTCATGTCCTGCATGTAGAAGGCAACGTAGAACAGGGATATAAAGCAGTTGATGAATTCAAACTGAAAAAAAAAAAGACATACAAAAAATAAGGTAATGTGGGATATTATTTAGACCAGGAGCTCCTGTATGAGAAACACTGCTCTACTGTTTGGGTATAACAGTCGTTGTCTGGAACTCTTGAACATTGAGTTTTCCCAGTCACTTGATGTAGTTACAAACATCGCTCGTCCATTTTTCATGTCGCGCACATGCGGAAAATCTCGGTATCTGTTGTCACTCTTTTGTTTCCACAAGACACTCCTTTTCTCTCACATTTCTAGTCATGTGAGATAGGTATTTTCTTCATGTGACACTTACATGAAACGTATTGACGTCACATTGGTAATGTCGCCTTATTCTAGCGTAAAATCAAAAACAGTCATTGAAGTATGCCTGTACTAAGTGCAAAAATAATCCATCATGAGTTTATCCATGTGAGATAGGTAAATTCCACCCTCGGGATCAGAACTGCAACCATGAACTCGGCAGAACCTGGTCCCTGGTTACATTCTGACCATGAGACTTCTCAATTGGATACTCATGATAGATTCTTATAGTCTCCATCATCATATGTTCAATCAGGTCAGAGGTCTGAAACATGTTTTCACTGGAAGTTTCAAATATGAAGCCAATATGTTATATGATTACTAATGTCAGTATTTAGATATCTCTGCCCTGGTGTTGATGTCGGAGTATATTAACAATAGGTCTGATTATTATACAGTTGCATGTGCTATTGTTTGTCAGAGGTATCGTATTGATTTGATTGGTTGAAATGGTTAAAGATTGACAACTGGCCTGGGGTCATGCTAACTGTAGATGAGTTCTGGTGTAAATCTATTACATGCCATGCTTATCATATGACTTCAGTGCAGATGCAATATATAGCATACTTTTTACTTTGCTCAAACATAGCACGGCAAAACAACCGTGCGCATCAACAATGACAATGAAAATGTCAACAGTTGCATATATAAATAATTATATTATAAATAAACACAAACTTCTAAGGTCATGAACAGATGGATACAACCATCCTACCAGATAGATACAACCATCCTACCAGATAGATACAACCATCCTAACAGATAGACACAACCATCCTAACAGATAGATACAACCATCCTACCAGATAGATACAACCATCCTACCAGATGGATACAACCATCCTACCAGATGGATACAACCATCCTACCAGATGGTTACAACCATCCTACCAGATAGATACAACCATCATACCAGATAGATACAACCATCCTACCAGATAGATACAACCATCCTACCAGACAATGGACACAATGATCCCTAAGTGTCTTCCATGCTGTGCAGGTGACACAACAAAGGATCAATCAGAAGTAGCCATTTCAGGTCTGGAATTCCAACCCTTGATCCTACAATCTCCTGCCCGACAGACCAAAAGAAAAACTTTTCCTTACAGGAATAAAGAGTGCAATTCTCTCTTAAATGTCAAAATGGGATTACCGAGTATGGATTTTATCATATCGATCTGTATAATTCTGCCGAGAAACAGAGTGCCTGAGATAAAATCTTATCTAGGCAGTTACTTTCCTATCACGTCAGGTGCACCTCTTTTGATGACGTCAGGGTATATTTGATGATGTTTGGGTATTTTTGAACGGAAAAAGGTTAAATAAAATGATTTTAAGCGATCCACATGATAAATGGAATATCATGTTAGTGCCTGATCATATCCAGTTTATCAGGATCAGCATGAAAAAAATGAAACACTCGACACAGCCTCGGACTTCATTTTTTCTCAGCCTGTCCCGATAAACTGGATAGGATCAGGCACTAATATGATATTCTCTATAACTCTATATGAGCTACTCTCCTTTGCATTGGTTATAAATTACTATGCAATATTCTAACGCTAACTGGGGAGCGCATTTATTTATAAGCCTATGCGTTTTAAATTACAACACTGAGTATTGTGTACTCACACAAATCAACTTGAGAATCATATGGTTGTTGTGTACTCATCAAAATCAACTTGAGTATCATATGGTTATCGTGTACTCACCAAAATCAACTTGAGCATGATATGGTTGTCGTGTACTCACCAAATCAACTTGAGCATGATATGGTTGTCGTGTACTCTCCAAATCAACTTGAGAATCATATGGTTATCGTGTACTCACCAAAATCAACTTGAGAATCATATGGTTATCGTGTACTCACCATAATCAACTTGAGAATCATATGGTTATCGTGTACTCACCAAAATCAACTTGAGCATGATATGGTTGTCGTGTACTCACCAAATCAACTTGAAAATCATATGGTTGTCGTGTACTCACCAAATCAACTTGAGAATCATATGGTTATTGTGTACTCACCAAAATCAACTTGAGAATCATGTGGTTATCGTACGATGACTGGAGTCTGTGGTTCTCTGCAATTATAGATTGTTATATTACTGTTCACAGAAATACCACTTCATGACTTTTTGTTTAAAATTTAACCCAAATGTTTTAATAAGCAAATATTGAACAGGTAGATCATTTATAATGTATAATAAGCACATATTGAACAGGTAGATTATTTATAATGTAGCCCAAGTGATGGTACCATATACCACGTTTAAATGCCACCCCCACCCCACCCCACCCCACCCCACTCCACAACCCCTTTACAGAAGGGGATGTTTATATGAGGCCATACAAAAATCTATATATTATTTATTTATTTTTTTACATATTATGAGGTTTAGTTTTAATATAGAAAATACATTTGCCAAGCATTTAATTGTTTTTTTATGGCCTGATACACACCCCACCCTACTCCATCCCCTGCTGTAAAATGCAATGGGAGTGGGGGGGTTTAAACGGTGGGTATATGCCTATAAGTTATACAGGAATACATGACACGTGCTCCACAAGAAAAAGGTAAGGTTTTTCAGCTTACTTGTTTACATCAGGTTTTATCTATGCAATAGTGGTTAATTACTTTTATAAAATGAAGTCAAAATGTAAAGACACTCTGAGGTGGAATGGGAGAGAATATTTCTAATGTGAAATGTATTCTACAAGTTCCTTTTATAATCAAATCTGGTAGGCTTCTAAAAATCAGTGCTTTTGAGGAAATATTTAATTTTGGAAACATTTATGTACATATACTCCTTATTGTCAAATTTTTAGATTTTAGATGGCCGACACATAAATTGATAGTAGTCAACCGATGAAAACTTATTAAAACTTAACTAGCAGTTTCAGGGGAAGGTATTCTCAAACATGACTTTAATTTACATTTTTAGAAATGGCATCTTGAATGACATCATGTCATGATGGCAATGAAATTCACAAATTTAAAAGATTACCACACACAAGGAATATCATGGCCAAGTTTCATTTGTATATACAGAAAGAAGTTTTAGTGTTATACTTAAATGGGAACCTTACCAAAATCGTTAAGGCGTGTAGCAATTTTCCTGTATATGGCATTCAGCACGCCGATAACAATGGCATAGATGACAGTTGGCATTAATGTATTTGCCAAGCTCAGCCAGCCTTGGTCTTCTTTGTACCACCTGTCTGCAATCGCTTGTAACCAGAAGTAACCCAACATGGCGTAGAATGCAACCGTCAGGCACAACATCAGCACTGGAACCGTCACGCCATAAAACCGTAGCAATCGTTGAGATTTCGGAAACCGGGGTTCGGGTTTTCCAGTTACGGGATTTTGTCCCATATGTCCATGATAATTTGCTCTCGGTTCCTCAAACTTGGACGGCACAAGATCTACACTTCCCCACTTGAACGACAGCTCTGCACAATAACGTTTCCACGCCTCGAGGAACAGCGTTGCCCAGACGAGGTTGAACACTGCAAAGATGGCCTCGCGGTACATGCTCTCCCATGACGTTATCCAGTAGATTATACCGATTAACGCGGGTGGAATAAGGGAAATGGTGTAGAAGCCAAGGAAGGCAAAATATATAGCTATCTTGTCTCCGAAGTAGTGGTGAACCTTTTCTGTAATATAGAAACATGGTTTAAGCAGAGTACCCAGTAAAAGTAAAAATTTAATGAGAGACTTAAGTGTTGTACATCTAATTGAGTTTGATAAATTACATTTATGTCTTCTTTCCCTATCAATGATTACTGTATTTCTATTTAAATTAAAGTTTCATTTATTTAACATCAACCATAGTTATTGTTTGGGGCGCTTGTTTCAGCCAAAGATTTTTTGGACTTTTCAGACAAAATTTATCTACTACCTAAATAAAGACAAAATTCATCTACTACCTAAATAAGTTGTATATCAGTGAAACAGACATTTTTAGTGGTAAATAAAAATACCTTACTTTTCAAAATCGGTTGAGAAATAAAAATGTCATGTGCGAAAGCTGTTTTTGATGGGTCATTTTCAATGCAAAATTCTGCTGCATGAAAAAATTGAAAAACATTTTTTTTAGAATTTGTATCCAGAAATGGTTTTAAATTGTTGAATATTAGTAAATTAATACACCCTTAAAGAGGCACTACCTATATCGACGCGATTTTTAATGTAAAATATTAAATACTCAATTTTACTGCATTTATATGTATACAAAGCTATTTTATGAGTATTCTAAGAAGAAACATGGTTCGTATTCCAGTTCTGTAAATTATTAATTAATGATCAAAACAATATCTTGAATAAAATGCTGCCCAGCCGTTTATTCCTGCCGGAGAACTACGAGTTTTTACGATTTTCTCGGACATGCGCAATGCGATTACAAACTATTCGGCGCAGTTCCGATAGCAAACGAATCGATCGGAACTCTTCGCTAATCAGACGAGGTAGTTCTGATTGTAAACGAATAAGATCAGAAAATCTCCGCAATCGGCTTGTCTAAAACAATTACGAATACAATTTCAAAAATCGGATCTTTTCAATCCTGTTTTTCCCCAGCAAAACGCATATTACATTGGATGAAATTATTGCCATTTACCTTTTTCATAGTCCTCTTTATAATTAAGTAAAGTTTATATCAATTGGTGGACAAAAAGATATAGGTAGAGCCTCTTTATAGTTTTATAGCAAAGTATGAAGAATTACTGTCAAAGTTATTTGAAATTTCTTAATTTTCTGCTGTCTCACCAACAAGGAATTTACATGGGAAAAGGCCCATCAAAAAATCATTTTGGCTGTAAAATATTTATTTCAACCGATTTTCAAAAGTAAAGTATTTTTATTTACCACTAAAAATGCCAGTTCTAATGATATAAACTGACGTACGTATTATTTAAATTGCTCAAGAAAAACCTGGCTGAAACAAGCGCCCCGAACAATAATACAAATCACCTGATGACACCATCACCATGCTCCTGCTGCTGAAAAATGGTCTAAATCTGTTCAATGATTCTAGAGAAGAATTATATATATTTACTTATTGATATACCCGTTGACGGCATTTGTTGATTTACATATATAATTCTATATACTGCAATATCATCCATTATTTGTAAATAATTTTATCTTTATATATTTTTATTAATTTTTAATTACTACTTCATTTCCTTAACTTTTATCAGTTTTTGCGCACAATATGACCTATTTATGTGTCGACGTGCTGGATACCACTGACCTTAGATTATCCATGTGACGTTTGGTTAAAATGGGTTGAGCAGTTTCTGAGAGAGGTCATTCTAGCAAAAGTTAATGTCGAACAGAAGAATAACAGTCAAAAGGAGCTCAGGTGAGCTAATAAACATATTTACCTATTGGTTGTGCGGCAAACGGTTTCTGGTACCACTCTGTACCCAGTTTCCTCAGGAATTCCTGTCATGAATGGAAACAGGTTCTTGATGATGTCCTGGCTGATCAGCTTCTTCACTGAAAAATCATGTACTAGTTAATCAATATATTATCTAACATGGTTTATTATCTAACATGGTTTATTAAAAAACTCAATGTTGATTGGTTGTTAGGGGAGGTGTTTAAAAAGCTATATAAACCTCTGACATCATGAACGTCAACCATTAAGACGTAATTTAAACGCCAGAAAACACGTTGACCGTTGATGTAGAGAGATAGGCACAAAATGTTAAGTTGTGAGAATTAGTGTGCGATATCTCGATAAATGTGTATCATGATACATAAAACTCCATGTTAGATAAGAAATAAATATTTCAGCGGGTTTATATTGTGCGAGATCAAAACCAGGTGTTTGGGAAAACCGCAGACCTGCGGCCCTTGGTATCGATGAACTTCAAGTCCCGCACACCAGCCAGGTTTTTGTCTGGGACAATATAAACCCGCAGGAAATAGTATATTTCTTAAATTATGCAATTTGTATGTCTTTTGAATTAAAACACCTCCAAATTACTGCGTCCTTCGGCAAAACCATTTTTCCTAGCCTTGTCCTTAGGATGGGGATAAAAAACAGGTGGTCTCGGAGTCTATCATTCCAGCATGATAAAGAACTGAAGGAATCTATTCGATAGTAAGAGTATGGATTCTTAAGTATCCTCCCCCTCTCTCTGGGTGGCTGGATATAACTTATTATTGCACCTCGCACAAAATCCTAGGATTTCATTGGATTAGAGCGGTCACATGGTGACCCTCTATTATTCTTTAGTGGGTCAGCAGATTTCACAGAGGGTCACTAAAACAATATGGACTACAATTCCGATTCAAAGTTTAAATCATTTGCAAATAGTTCCTTAAGCGTTAGCAACAAACATAATAAGTAAATTAATAATGTTTTTAAACTGTACCGGTCGTGACGTCAAAGTCATGACGTCAAATTGCGCGAACATCTCAATGACATTGACGTTCCATTAAAATGGGTTAAATATTGGTGTTTGCCTTAACAAAGGTGCTCAAGGCAATAAATCAGTTATTGGGTTTGTTACTGACCCCCATACAGAAATATGTGGGGTCAGTCAGATATCTAGTGGGACTCGGCTATTGCCTCGCCCCCTATAAATCTTACTGACCCCACATATTTCTGTAGGGGGTCAGTAACAAACCCAATAACTAATAATGTGTTCAGGGGATGTTAACAACAATTCAATTCCAACTCACTGTCACTATCACTGTCCACAAGCACCACTCCATCTTGAAGAAACATCAAGCAAAACTTGAGAGTTGAGAGGCGAGTAGGTTTAACTCAGCATCTTTATCATCTCGGCCATAAGGCAGAACAAACACATTCATGTTTATCTCATTAGGGACCTTTAAGAGAACATATAATATCAACCAACAATGGTGCGACCAGCGTACAGTTTCACAAACTCGTATCCTGGCACGTGCTCGTCGTCCTCTGTGGCTCGGATAGTCTCAAGTTCACGGAAATGATCTTCTGCTTCTCAGCCATCGTTAGTAAGTTTTCTGGAGTGTCTGATTGGATTGAAGTTCAGATTACAGTTATTCGCAACACTTTGGGTTATTCAAAAAGCGATCATATAGTGTGCAAACTTGCTGCCTTGTGTTCAAACCATTAAAATTATATTTATGAATTATTTAAAATTGAATAACATTTAAAATAAATAAATTATTTTGTTTTCTGAACTGATTAATCGTTTAATTTGAAAAATATTTTTAGTCCATAAATGATCCTTAGGGAAAATAATACATAACATTCAGTTATTGCTTTCATCATTTTTGTCAGTTCCCAGCGGCCATTTTTGCCACCAGCGCATCTTTTTCCCTTCTAAAACAGGGGCCGAAATTAGGCTACTTCATAATTCAAACTGGTAATTGTTTTTCCAAGTGTGGCCAATTTTTTTTCACAAATTATCGGTAACAAATTTTTTTTTTTTTTTTTTTTTTTAGTGAACAACATTTCCCCATCTAACTTTCTCAATATTGTTTTGTTTTGGATACATTTACATGAGAAGTTTATCTAAAATATACATATTATGCTGAATAATTGTACATTGTTTTATCCTCCTCCCACAAAAACAATGTATGCATGTATTGAGTGATATTGCTTTTAACAATTAATCTTTCAATACTTTTTTCACAAATCAGACAGTTATCACGCTCCCCCCCCCCCCCCCCCCCCCCCTCCCGCAAAATGACTAGGCTAGGGAGTCTTCACAATCTCGAGTTACTCGCAGGCTGATCTGGGTTTACAATGGACGCAAAGGCTATTATAGTCTTGCTTAGCGGTTAAGGGTTAACAAGGTAGATGTATTCCCTACATAATAACCTTATGATTATGCCTTTAGGTATTGAAACCACCAATTATTTCCACCATTAAAACCAATTTTAACAAGAGGGCCAGGATGGGCCTAGATCGCTCACCTGGTAATCATGGGTAATAAGTCAGTTTCGAGTGTGGAGGGGCAGAGGTAGGAGGTGGGAATGCGTGGGGGAGGGGAGGGTGGGGGGCAACATAGC